>CAOJBK010645914.1:0-10062 GCA_948294925.1 Codiaeum variegatum | reverse complement strand
AGCAATAGCACCATTTACAACGCGTATGCTATGCAGCTGGTCTGAATTCTTAGTAACCCACCAAAGCGCACCCCTCGTGGATGCATAGAGTTGGAATAAGAAAGGGATGAAGAAGAGAAGAAACAAATCACAAACAGAAGCCGCAGAAGAAAATATTATGGAATAGTGAGATGCAATATGAAATAATAAAGGAGTGAATAGCAAATTCAAAGTATGAATACAACTCTCAAGAGGAGATAGGATGAAATTATCATCGGGAACCTCTCCACCATGATATTTGGGTTCCCGTTTGGATTTGAAGGAAGAAACACGAGGAATTGCGAAAAGCCAATAGAAAATGCAATTAAAGGCCATGAGATAGTAAGAAGCATTGTTCATTCCAACGGCGGACACTGTGGCCCATGTGAAGAGAGAAGAAGCCGTGAAAGGAACGCAGGCGAACAAGAGGCGTTCGAGAGCGAGGACAATGGTCGGGTTCTCGAGCTGGATCCACTTGAACTGAAGAGAGGCCCATACTCCGATCAGAAAATTAGCGTATGCGCAAAGGAAACAGGCAAGGAGGCCTAGAGGAACAGAATAGAAGGTGGAGATGAGAGACGAGCTGAAGAAGAAGGCAACCTGAGCGGCGATTAGAGAGAACCAAACGCCGAAAAATGCACCGGATTTGATGTTGAGAGAATCAAGGATATAAGAGACCATAAGACCAAGAGTAAGGGTAGCCACTACAGGGGCTCCGCCGAGGTCCAGTAGGAAAACAGCGCACGGAACAAGAGCTATGGCGATTCTGATGTTGTGAGCAAAGGAAGAAGGCAAGAAACGAGATCTAGAAGGAGTAGAAGAGGATGAATGAGGAGGGGAATGGAAGTGGCTGCTAGGGCTAAGGTTCCGGTCAGGCGAGTAAGAGCGGCCATTATTGAAGGCGGAGAAAGAAGGGGCGCTAACGGAGGATGCTATATAAGGTCGGAAAGACCGCGCTTGCAGCTCCGGCGGTATCATTTTTTCGCCGGATTAGATCGAGAGTCAGTCGAAGTAATTATGGTCCGATAGCAGTGGTGCCAAAAGGAGGAGAAAATCTCAGGAATTACGAAACCGCGGTTGTTTTGGCCGTCTGGGGGTTTTGTAAGATGGTGACGTGTTTGGAGGAATGGGAGCCGTTGGATCTTCCATTCGATGGGTCCACTATACCATCTCTTCTTTCTTTTTCCTTGTTTATTTATTTTCTTTTCCTTTAAACCCCTGTGTGGATGATTTCTTCATTTTTTTTTTAAATCATTTGACGGAATCCGGAAAATACATTGGGCCAGGGACCATAAACCCAGCCCAAAAGCCTACTAGTCTACCTTATGTTTCGGTTTCTATTAGGGTCCAATCTGACACACCGAACTTTATCGTTGGTCCTCCTACAAAACAAATGTTAGAGGGATCTAGGTGGATTGCTTGAAGGTCTACTCCAATATTTAAGTTAATTTAGGTTCTGGACATAAAGAAGTAGAAGAAATATAAGAGAAGTCACATTAACCCTTATATTTATTTACCTTTTCCTTTTTATACCAATATCTGTAGTGGTTACTCTTCCACATTAGGGGATTGTGGAATCATGGTTCTGGCAGTTTTTGAAATCTCAGATAATGGAGATCGTGGACTAGTAACTTCTCTACTTTGAGTTTTTCGTTTGGGTTCGAACTACACTTGGGAGAGCTTCGCCTAATGTTCGAGCCGGAACTACACTTGGCAGTGTCTTTCGCCCATTGTCTGAGCTAAAGCCATAATATAGAGTGTGTCTAACTCAATGTCAGAGCCAGAACTATACCTAGACTCTTGTCGAGCGTCTAAGCCAGAACTATACATGTACTCTTGCCGAGCGTCCGAGTCAGAGCTATACATGGACTCTTGCCGAGCGTCCGAGCCAGAGCTATTCCTGGACTTTTGTTGAACGTCCGAGCTAGAGCTATACTTTGAGTGTCTGACTCAGAGTTACACCTATTGTCTTTATCTCGAGTTGGGTTTGTGAGGCGACCTATGGTCGCATGGGATGGTTGTATCAAGCTGGACATTATCAAATGATGCACCGAACTCAATCGCTGGTCCTTCAGCAAAAAAAAATGTTAGAGGGGTCTAAGCGGGTTGTCTGGAGATCCACTCCAATGCTTATATTAATTTAGGTTCTAGATGTAAAGATGGAGAAGAAGTAGAAGATAAATCACAATAACTCTTACCTCTGTTTACCTGTCCCTTTTTATACCAACATCTAGAGTTACACCTAGTATCTCTGTCTCGACTTGGGTTTGTGAGGCAACATGTAGTCGCATGGGATGATCGTATCTAGCTGGGTCCCCAAAAGTCATTGGTGGGTTATCAATGATTGCTCAAAATTTTGGTACACTCTTTTTGTAATTAATTTCTCACGGGTAAGGATCAATTCTTAATTTTGAGTTAACTTTATTATAAAAAAAACATTTAAATTTCAAATACAACAACTACCAATAATCACAAAATAAGTGTTCAACTATTAATAACCAAAAGTTTTTACAATTTACCTTTTCTCATATTATAAAAGCCATTTCCTTATTTTATCTTTTATTTTTACAACCATTGTTCTTTTTAAAACAAGCTTTTTCTCTCAAACTTTATTTCTTCTTAGTGAAATGTAGTGTTAATCTTCAAAGGGAACTACGGTAACTTTCCTTCACTCTTTGACCTCGACATTTTGCGTTTGTATGTATTTTGTTGTTTGTTTTCTTCCAATTTCATTTCCTTTTTTCCCTTTATTTTGCTTTTCCATAGTTGGTTTGTTTATTTCTATCCACACTTTTCATGGATGAACCGCATCTCCCACCAACAAACCCATATTAGGCGTGGAGGTACCCCCAAAAGCTTTAGGTTGTTCATTCAGGGTTCTCATCAATGGTTAAATTCGATTGGTGCACCGCAACCCCTTTACTTCCAAACGGATAAAGAGGATAGCTTTGGGATTCCTCCCATTCATCTGCCATCTCTCGATCCATATACTCCCCCTCATATGTCAAATTGGAACCTCTAACTGAGCTTGAGGAGAATCAAGTTAACTTATTTCATGAGTTTCTTTCTCTTAATGGGGAGGTTGATACCGATGCTTTGATCCGCTCTTTCTATATGGGTGAGTTGTATGATGCCAATGGGCAAAATTTGGCTAGTTCGGATGGTATTACTTGTCATAAATTGTCCTCCATTTTATGTTTTACTCATGCATGTTATAATATTATGTTGTGCATCCCCTTCAAGTATGTGTTCTATTTGATTTCTTGGTATTGTGCTTAACGTTTTTACTTTTTTATTTATGTAGCCACGTCTAGCCTTATGAAGAAGATTGCGGAGAGAAGGAATGCTTCATCCGTGGAGCCTACGAAGAGAATTATCCTTCATCTTGAATGTCATTCTCCTCGAGTTCCTCCTACCCGTCTTGGACAAAAAGCTACTCAAGATAAGGCTGCGGATAAGCACCCCAACAATGATAATATTCCACCACATCCTCCCCCTCATAATACAGTGTTGGCACTTGATTCTTCTCGGTTTAACAAGTGTTCGGGTGAGGCTTTGAAGAGTCCCTTGGTGAAAAGGATTAAGGAGGAGGGTAGTCTCAAATCTATTTCCTTAGTTGAACTGATCGAAGAGCAGATGTGTGGGTAAGGAAAGCTTCTCTCCATGAAGGATCCTCGCCTTCCGTACATGGTAGCTTGCTTCTTGCGTTTGATGAAGGACAAGGAGTTGACCAAGGATCGTTCTAACCTTGACATTACCCGTGACTTGACTAGCCTTTATCTTCAGGTAAGTACTTATGTTACTTTGCATACTTATTTTGCTTTGCCTCGTGCTTTTTCCTCATTCTCTATTTTGCCCTTTTTTTGGAACATCTCTACACTTGTGTTATGTGTATGCAGGGTTTGGAGATGAATGTCAACCTTAGTCTCCGCTCGAAGCATATTCATGGTCGTTTGAAGAGCCAACGCTACTCCTTTAGGCTTGCTTCGAAGAGGAGAGGAAAGCTGCACCTAGAGATTTTTAAATTTTTGAACCGTGCTCTACCCTAGCCTTGGCAGCCATGAGAACCACCCTCTTCTCAAAGGTTTGTTCCCTTTCATTCACCAACTCCACTGCCATTCCACAACCAAACAACACAAAATCAGCCTTGTAGTTAGTTGATTTTTTTGTTTTGAGCCTTGAACCAAGAAGAGGATTTGATCTCTAGCTGCTCCAGCAACATGATGACCTGCCAACAAATGACATAGCTGATAAAAACAACTGTCGTAAGCGATGACACCAAAGAGATCCAGAGAAGGGCTCACTTCAACTGGCATTATTTTCATTATGAAATTCAAACTAAAACTGGAAAAACATAAATAAATTAAAAAGAGAGAGCAAATAAACAGAAAGGGGTACTCCCCGTGCCGATGACAATAGCCTATGATGGTTTTCCCAAATTGAAACCCTAAAAGCACCAATAGGCTTTTAGAAAGAAGAGAGAAGAAAGTATTTTTTTTATTAAATAGACAATTTAATAGATCAAAATCATATTGTGAACTACACTGTGTGAATTAGTCCTCTTCTTTAGCATATTTTTATCAAACTAATGATAATTTATGTGATTAATGAGACTTGCATCTGAGATATCCTACTTCTTATATTTTTATAGATAGTGAGAAAACTAATGAGATGCTATTTTGATAATTGAATAAAGTGAATTCATAATATCTGTAGGACAGTTGGAGGACTTGTACTGTAACCTAAATAAAATGGCCTCTTTTTGCCCAAAGAAAAAGACAATCACATGGCAATTGATAAAAATAATTAAGTGCATCACAAATTTTTAACTTATTATTTTTAAATAAATAAATCAAGAATCTTGTAAGTCATGTATGCACAATTAATATGTAATCAAAATAAATTAAGGGAAGGGAAATTGCAAAAAAGATTTGACATCATCTCAAAGAGTACTTCATCTTAACTATCAAAAGAAAATCCCTTAAAAAAAATTGAAAGAAACTGCAACTTGTAAATCAAAATATTATCAGTAGATCACTGAGTATGATAATAATTATATTTGTCTTTTTGTTTCTTGGAAAAAATATTTATTTTAAATTTCTGTTTTTTTAAAACAGAAATATTAGGTTTTAGTTATCCTTTTTGCTAAATTAATCTAAATTCAATACTATTGCCACATGTTTTTACTTGCTTGAATATACACATCCAACTTTTCATTTTTTCTTTTCTACAATTATTAAATACTATCATTTTACATTTTTCTCCTTCAAATTAATTAATTTTAGTGAAAGATATTAAAATAAAAATAAGAATTAATATTTTTGTACTTATTAGTAATTTTTAATAAAATAAGCTCGTAAGTAAAGAATTTTCCTAATTTTAGAGCATACTAATATTTCTTTTATTTTTTTCAGAACATAAATTTCCTAGCAATTCACATTAATTTTAAAAAATTTGTTGGATGGTGACAAGTAACTGTGGCGTCTGAGTGTTGACAACCACATCCGATATCTCCGTCCCGTTCCGTTTCCGCTTTTTAGTAATACACGCCCTCACACAGCCACTGTATTTTTTTTCTACTATTAAGAGAACAGCGAGACTGACAAAGCGTCGCTTGTCTCTGCCGACGATCTATGCATTGTCTAATTTTCCATTTCTTCATAATCTTAAACACTCCTTTTTCTTACTATGTTCATGGACCGTACCAGAACCGACTACGCGGTGCGTAAATGGAGTACTAGTGACTCTGCATCGCCGGCTGCAATGTCGCCTACTCGTCAACATCACTCGCGCTCTTCTTCTGCGTCCGGAATTTCCACCATTAAAAGAAACCAGAATTTTGCAGCCAAAGCGGCAGCGCAGCGACTGGCTCAGGTAATGGCTTCCCAAACGGCGGATGATGTCGATGATGAAGAGGATGACGATCTAGGGTTCAGATATAGTGCACCACCGCCTCTTTCGCTTTCGAGGAACCTTAACTCTAATGCTACTAGCAATAGTAAAGGTGCTGCTGCTCCAGTTCCACCTAGCAGGATCTCTAGTAGATCTCCTTCACCTGCTGTATTTTTCTTCAGCTTTTTCCGTTTTGACTGCTCTACTTCAGTTTTCTCTGCATTTTCGAGTCAATGTCTTGAATTTTATTTTGAATTTAGTTGGTAGAGGAAGCTCAGCCTACGTCGGTTCGCTCGGTATCAGCTGGAAGGCCGGCAATGTCTCTTCGAACAGCTACGCCGCCAGTGCCACCTAGTAAAGGATCACTTGTGACCGCAGTCTCTTTGCCACCCATGGCCATGGAGCCTTCAAGAAACGGACAGAGAGACAAAAGGTAGCAGAATAGAAATTATCTATTGAATACTTGGAAATTTTTTGTACTGATAAATGATGAAACAATTTGAAATCTGATTGCAGATTTTTGTCAGAATTGGAACATCTGAATTCTAAAGATACTGGCGATCAGCGTGAGGCATCTGCACTTCGTGATGAAGTATGTTAATTATGGAAGAAATAGTTAATTTAATGCTAAAATGGATTTTTTTGGTTTTACAATATTGAGGGATTATCTCCTTTGCAGCTTGATATGCTACAAGAAGAAAACGAGAACATCGTTGAGAAGGTGTGGTAATTTTGTTTCTTTTCTCATGCGCAGAGAGTATGTTAGCCATTCACTTAACTTACAATGAAACTCCAAATTCACTTTACAGCTCAGGCTTGAGGAGGAGAGGTGTAAAGAAGCAGAGGCCAGAGTTAGAGAGCTTGAGAAACAGGTGATTGCTTTTTCCTTGCATTGTTTGGTGATATTTGTAATGTTCACCACTTTGGCTGCATTGTTGTTAGACTTCGGAATCACTGCAGGATTGCAGAATTTACCCAATTCTATTTCATGACTGCTATACTCCATACAAATTGGAAACTTTGCTTCTGATTTGTTTTGTTTGTCTGGCCAGCTGTTTTTCCTTTTATTACTAATTTTTAGTGAAATTATGGATAGACTTAAAGCGATCTCTTTCCACCCCAATCCCTGGAATCTCACTGACATATTCCCTTTACCACTTATTTTTGGTATTTAGGTTGCTGCTCTTGGTGAGGGAGTATCTTTGGAAGCAAAATTGTTGAGCAGGTAAATTTTAGTTCCACTAACTTTGTAAGTTCTCCATTTTACTTCTTTATATCTTTCTTACGCGTGGTGATTTCACCTGCAGAAAGGAAGCTGCATTACGTCAAAGAGAGGTAATGGAGATTATTTATTCTATTTCACTTGAAACATGTCACTTATAGCAGTCTATGCTGGGCAAGTCCATTTAACTTCATCATCTCTTTTTTACTTAATGAATTGGAGTACGGGAACAAATGAGACTTGAACTGAAGCCATCTGAAGAATTTGGAATTTATAGTTCATACTGTCAATTAAGGAGATTGCATTATAATAGGAAGGACATTTTTAAACTGATTATCATGTATTTATTTTATAGCTTTTAAAGTAGATAGCGGCGATGGTTTTTATGGTTTCAAACTTTGATTTCTTCAGGCTGCACTCAAGGACGCAAAGCAAAACAACTTGGTGGATAAGGAAATGGCATCTATTCGATGTGAACTGGAGGTAAATGTGCCATCATGCAGTCATTGAGTGCCTTGTGCTGTGTTTGTCTCCACTGATTTACTTAACTTTGTGCTACTGCTGATATTAGTTGTAATGTGTTTGAATCTATTTCTGAAATCAGAATGCAAAAGACGAGGCTACTGTTGTTGTACAACAGCTTCAAGGAGCTGAGTCTGAAGTGAAAGCCCTTCGATCAATGACACAAAGAATGATATTGACTCAGAAAGAAATGGTTTGTGCATAAATAGTTGCAGGCAGCCTCATAACAATCATTTGAAAACTACTTATTTACTGTATTTGCACTTCAGGAAGAAGTTGTTCTTAAGAGGTGTTGGCTAGCTCGCTACTGGGTATTGGCTGCAAAATATGGTAACATACTGGGTCAAGATGTGTTTTTGATTTATCATTGGAATTTCTTTCAATTTTCGAAATTTTATTAGTTCAATTTGTGCTCCATGTATTATGAGTGAACATAGCAAAGCTTATTCTTTACCATTCTGGTACAGTTTCTTACAATGAAATTACTTACCTCTGAACTTACAATTGCAATGCTGTTTCATCCTTTATATGGATTTAAGCAAAAAGTTAGATTTCTGTAAATATTTACATTGGATTCAAGTTGGCTGCAGTTGGATTAATTCTGCCTCATGCTGCTTTGTAATATAAATATCTCCGCTTACATTTCTACATAGCTCCTCTCTGGATCATGTTCTGATAAGCAAACCATATGCAATTCATCCACTTACCTCTGACTAAATATAAACTATTACTTTTCTATGTTTAGGTATCTGTGCAGATATTGCTGCATCAAAGCATGAGTACTGGTCATCCTTAGCACCTCTTC
Organism: Codiaeum variegatum; assembly: GCA_948294925.1. Classification (NCBI taxonomy): domain Eukaryota; kingdom Viridiplantae; phylum Streptophyta; class Magnoliopsida; order Malpighiales; family Euphorbiaceae; genus Codiaeum; species Codiaeum variegatum. Next base: position 1,603 of record CAOJBK010645914.1, on the reverse strand, counting down.
CATTTGAGGTGGTTGTGTCTGCTGGTCAAAAGGCAAAGGAGGAATGTTGGGAAAAAGGTGGTGGCCTCCTGATTTTGCGATTAATATGTTTTGATTTTATGACTGACAACATTACTGGATACCTTCTTCTAATAGATTCAATGGTATTATGCATTGTGTTGTTTACCTCAGCAATTATGTTCTGGATTTAATTCTTGTAGCTTTCAGCAGGTGATGCTGACAATGAAAATAGAGGCAGACTTGCTCAGGACCTAAGTGATCTAAATGGAGAAGGAAACATTGAGAGTATGCTTGCAGTTGAAATGGGCTTGAAGGAGCTTGCTTCCTTGAAGGTTCTCTTTACTATTATCTTGCTTGTGTCCTAAGTGTCTGGTTCCTCATCTCTTTCCTGACCTTGTTTATTAGCTGTCATTTTTGCATGGGTTAGTCTTTACTGAAAAGTGCAACTTTGTTCGTAACTTTATGTTACTTTCAACTTTCAAGGTTGAGGATGCTATTGTGCTAGCATTAGCTCAACAACGACGTGCAAATTCTGCTCGACTGTCTGTCTCAGGTATGAGTTGGATGACCTAATAACATGCTCGGCTTAATTCTATACTGATTCCAACTCTTATGTGATTCATTTTTATTCATTGTAGGTTTTTTTTTCTTCTGTTTTTCTTTTTTGTTGGATTTCTTTGGCTCAATTTGTTGCTGATGCCACAGATATGTTTAAATCCTGCTTTTGTGATGTGCATTGAATATGTTTCCTCTGCTCATTGTTGCTTTCAGATCTCAAATCACCAGGTGATCCAAAATATATGGAGGCAGTTGGTAAGTCATATTTGTGTTACCTGATAGATTTTCAATGTAATCTGTTGCTCTTTTCTGAAATCAATAGTCAGACGATCTACTACTATCCTTCATGTTAAATAAAGTTGATACCCATTGTTCTTTCAAAAAAAAAAACCCATTGTGATTTTAATAATTTCATTCCATATCTTCTCTCACAGAGTTAAGCCCAGAGGAATCTGAAGATGTTCTTTTTAAGGAGGTATTGGCATTTTTCCTTTTCATATCCATGTTCTCATATCATTTATTTTCTAGCATTTGTTATGGATTGTAAAGTTGATGCTTTTGTTGTATTGCTGTTATGTTTGGCCTAGATCATCATGATTTCTTGAGGTATTGGCAATAGATCTCTACTAATATTAATGACATTCTTTAAATGCAATCACACCAGTACCAGGGTTGCGAGAAAATCTAGAAGCAGTCACATTTTTACCTTTTTTTAAGTGCTTACATATTTGAGTTATTATATTATTTCTTCTTTCACATCTTTTGCCTCCAAGATACTGCCACTCAATTAGCCATAGAGAGAAAGGGTTCTCATTTAAGAAATGGGTCTACGCATTTAGTTCAATGCCTTTTTCTTTGAGATAAATATTTATGTACAATTTGAGTTTTATGTCATACCGGATCTTATTAATGTACTATAATGTATGTGGTGCAGGCATGGCTTATGTATTTTTGGCGCACAGCCAAAGCCGGCAGTATAGAGGAGGACATTGCCAAAGAACGACTTCAATTTTGGATCAATCGTCGTGGGCACTCACCTAGCTCT
>CAOJBK010645854.1:0-13741 GCA_948294925.1 Codiaeum variegatum | reverse complement strand
TTGACACGAAAAATTGGGTCAGTAAATTACTGATGCAATTTGGTCAGTAAATGGTCAGCAATTAATTAATTAATTACTGACGCCAAAATTGCGTCAGTAATTACTGACGCCGAATTTTTCGTGTCAGTATTTTTTTTTGCTGTCGGAGGAAATACCGTCGCAATTTTCGCGTCAGTAACTTGAATTACTGACGCCAAAAATACATTTACTGACGCCGAATTGGCGTCAGTAAATGTATTTTTTTTTGTAGTGACCTTAGGATCCTTGTTTAGCTGTTTCTGGGTCAGCTTCTCTCAAATCATCCAAATGTTCATTTAAACTGTGCTTCATAGGTACTATAGACTACTTTCCAAAACAACTCCTTGAATTCTTGTCCAGCAAACCTCTTTTTCCTATTTGCATAAATGTGTTTGGCACGTTTCCTTTTTCAAGCATGTGGTGCCTTCACTGACAACACATTTAACAATCCATGTATAACATACAAACAATATTATTAAGTAAGAATTGAAAATGGAAAAAACACACACAAAAAAAAACATATTTGGTTTACCTTTTGCTCATCATTGATAAAAGTCCATCCCAAGCCATAAAAAATGTTCAAATCATTGAGCAATTTAGTGATAAACCAATCCCAGTTGATTTCATTCTCAGACAATACAACCCCCAAGCAATAGTGTACATTTGACTATTGTTATCCCTACCTATGGCAGTTAGAATGGCTCCTCCCAACAGTGTCTTTAAAAAAGCTCCATCCAAAGAGATCAATGGCCTACATCCATTCTTGAAACCTTTCCTAAGGCCACTAAAACAATCATATAGTCCTCTAAACTCAGACTTTCCATTCACAATCTCACATTCCAATCAATTATGCCTTATTTGTCTACTCTATTTAACTCCCCAACATATGACCTAACCTAGCATAGTGTGCCCCCATAAAACCTTTTAGCTTAGCTATAGCCTTTTTTTTTTGCCCTATAACATGTCATCTCAAATACATTCAATGAATATATCTTCATCATATCATTAGCCATCTCACTTATTATGTACTGAGGTTTCCTCCTAAAAGTGCTAAGGTATTCACTTGCTAACCATTTCACATTTTCCATCTTATTACTCATGACCCTGTTGCATTTATGTTCATCATGGATAACCTTAATAATGAATGACTTCTCACCCCTGGCCAGTGATGCATAAGACCTCCAAGGACATCTCTTACACTTTGCATCCATTATATCAACTCATGTTCTTTTCCAGTAACATCCATAACTATTAACAATAACATATGAATAAATGGCCTACCTAAATTATTCAGCATTAGTGAAAACTAAGCCAGGAACCTAAGCCATAGTAGAATGGTCACAAATGGGGTTGTAAACTACCTTCTTAACCCTTGCTTTTTTCTTAACCTCCAAGTCATCAGCATCACTACTGACCGGAGTCTCTACCTCATCTTCAGAATTTGGGTATTCTGACTCACTTAATCTATTCTCTTGACCTTTAGGCTGAAAAGTCGCTTTACCATCTTAAGGCTGAGAAGTCACTTCACCAACTGGGTTTATTGTCCTCTTCTTTGATATATTGCCCAAACCAAGACCATAACCATAGTCTACTTTCATTGTCCTAAACTTCTATATGTTTTTCTTAGCTATGACATGCTCAACATCTTCATCAGAATCAAGTATATCTGTTTCACTACTCATTACTTCATCTGGAGCTAGAATATAATCCTTATCTTCAGATTCATCATCACCAGAATGCTCTCCATCTCCATTTACAACTACATCAATCTATTGGTTCCCATTCCCATCAGTTGGTTCAAACATTTCAGTTTCATTTCCATCAATTCCACTCCCATTGCATTTCCCATTCCATTTACTTATGGCCTCATTAACCTTAGGTTCATTCTCATTTGCTTTTGTTTGAGTTTACTCAACCTCAGGTTCATTAACTTCTGGCATTTCAACCTTATTTTCATACTCCTCAGCTATAGGTGAAGCAACACTAATATGTATAACATCATCATATAACACATTACTATTGGTCTGAGTTACATTAACTGCCTCCGCATAAACCTTTATAAACCCAACCTCACTCCTTTCCATTACCATTTTACTAAACTCATCTATTTCAACATACTCCAAGCTAAGTTTCTTACCAAAAGGGAAATATAGCCTAGGTGGGTAAAATGCAGCATTTAAAAAGTTTGAGTAACCAAGTCCTTTCATTAATTTCTCAAATCTCTCCATTGTCATATCCAAATCAAAGTCCACAGTAACATAATCTCCATTAAACCTAAACTTCCCTCCGTGGTGAAGTTCGACGGGAAAACTGCATGGAACACAAAGATCGAACCATTTTCACTATGTGCAGAATAAAAAAAAAAAAAAAAACTCTAACTATTTAAATATTGCTTTTGTGAAAAAACAGAACATGGACCACAAACAAAACCCATAAAATAAGAAGAATAAACAAAAAGCTAAAAATAAAATTACCTCATTTGTCTTTGTAGTTTCTTCTTGAAAGCCATTGTACTCCAAATCTCCAGGCAACAGTTACCAAGAACAACAAGTGGATTCTTCTTTCTGGGACTACAATGCTCGAGCGAAGCCAACACAACGAGATTTAAAAATTACCAATTAAAAAGTTCTTGATGTGGGGTAATAATTTTAGAGTTGTGGAGTTATGGTTCCAAGTATTTTTTCAAATAAAGCGGGGTAATGATAGTTGTTGAAGAAGAAGGTGGGAGTTATGTGGGGAAGATGCAGCTGGTGGGTTGTTTAAAAAACCCTAAGCTAACTTATTTATAGCTAAAACAAAACGGAGGCGTTTTGATATCGAGAGATAAGTTTTTTTGGATGACTACATGCTCCTTGTTAGGTAGGATTGTTGACTGCCACCTGTCCCTTCAATGTCAGCTCATGCGCATACCTAATGAGCCTTGGGTAGAATTGAAAGTGATCGAATAATTGACTACCTATTTTGAAAGTAAAAAAAAGATTTGGATAGAACTGAAAATTGACCAAAAATTTAGGATAAATGAAATGATTATTTCAACTTTATATAAACTCCTATATTTATCTATTATATTGAAATATATTTGTTGTAAATTTTCTAAATTTTGAAATTGTTAATTTAAATTTATAATCTTTTTTGGCCAGCACTTAAAATTTATAATTAAAATATATGAAAGCTTCATTTACATATCATTTAGGGGAAAAAATGTCATCTTCAAATATCGTACTAAATTTGGTACGAAATTTACACCAAAATATCAGTTTTTTTCTTCACTAAACATTTCAATTTTAATTTGTTACATCAAATATTATACTAAAATATAATGTTCTTTAAATTATTGAATATATCCTAAAATATATTTGATATGTGTATTTTTTTAAATTATTCTCTTTTATAATATTTTATTTAAAAAAATACACATCAAATATATTTTATTAAAATTTTAATTACGAATAATAAAGAAATATTACACTAAATTGGTATGGTGTATAACTGTTCACTAGTGTAGTGCTTTAGCTCTAAGTTGCATTCCATTGACAATAAATTGCTACACTAATTTCGTGATTTGGTTTGTAGATGTCCCTAGAAGATTAGAATTTGATAAATCACTAAAATGAATGCAACATTTTCAAGGGGAAAAAAAAACATAATACTATATATTTTTTTCTTGTGAAAAATTATATTTATTAGACAATAGACATGTGAAAGTAAGTTTAAACATTTTTGTTGGCGAAGTATTTGTCTCTTGTTCAAAAAGCAAAGTGTAACTTTTCATTTTAAAATTAAGAGAAAGAAAGCAACGTGCAGTGCGAAAGTTCACTCTTTCTGCTGTAGATTTTCTTTATAGAAAACACAATTCGTCAGCTTTGAGGCGTGGAGAAACTAATAATCAAGAGCTGTATATATTATTTTCTAAGAAGAATCCAATCACCTTTGAGTATTTTGTAGGGGTAAGCAATTTCTGGATATTCCTTGGCGCAAGAGAAAAAAATTTTCTGGATATTAGAAAAACTAAAATACCTTTAAAAACTAAGGACTTTTAAATATCATTTAGCATTTATGTTTTAAAACTAATTTCTCAGTAGTAAACTCACAGCCAGCTTTCATGCACAAGAAACTGCGCAGGTCCTACTAAATTCATTCATAGACTAGCTACCATTTGGTTTTCATGCAATTATAATTGCATAATTTTTTCCTTTGTTTTTAAATTAATATCATCAAATCTACTACAATTCTTAATTTTTTTTCTTATTGACTTGAATTTAAAGATCCCTGACATTAGAATTCAAAAGAAAAATATACATTACAAAAGATGAATACATTTAATTTTTTTATGAAAATTTATTACCTAAAAACGAAATTTCAGTCCTTTTATCGCCTCATCTTTAATCAAAACAGCAGGCCCTTCCAGATTTATATTTATTCTACAGTTGCATTTACTTTAGGTTTCCATTTTTCTCCATTAGACCATTCAAATTTTATGTCTACAGAACAAAATGTCCAAACAGAAGCAAAACAAGATTAAAAACAATTTATTAATTAATGGATAAAATTCACTACCCTTAAACAGTATCATCACTTGTGAATGCCTTAAATTTTCAATTAATTTAAGGCACCAGTAGCAAACCAACAAACTAATATGAATTTAATACTACCTTATTAGTTTTCCTATTTACCTATAAATAATGCTCTGGGAAATTCTTCTACACTCAAAATCACTTTCTTACAAGTTCAAACACTATAGATTAGGAAACAAAAGAAAGCAAAATGGCAGGAAATATCTTGATCAAGCTAGTCTTTGTACTCTTACTTCTAATCTCCGCAACAGGTTAAATTCTCTTTCTATACATAAAAATCCAATAATCTAACACAATATGCAATATTATTATCATTATTATTCTTTGACGATGAATCATACATTTGCATGCATACATGTATTGTTATTATTACTAAAATGTGATTATGTGGGAGGAGGAAGAGGAGCAAATGGGTGGGGTAGAATTAGACCAAATGGATAGGGTAGAATTAGACCAACTAAATGTGCAAGTAATGAAGATTGTGAAGGCAAATGTCCAGGGCTGGAAAGATTTTGTAATGAAGATAGGACGTGTGCTTGCACGTTAACCTAATACTGGAGGACAAAAACGAAACAGAAGAACAACTGGCATATTTTTGCCTTCAAATAATTTCAATATAGCCTATGATTACAACTTAATAAGTCTTTCTTTTTAATAAAAATCTATATCTTTGAACAGATGATACGATTTCAGAATGATTAAATGGTCATAAGCAATTCTAATAATCATACATTCCTTTCATTTTTCTTTTCTCATAAATTAGACTGCAATCAATGAAGTTCAAAATTGATTAGTTTGTGATGTTTTAATACGAGTCTATACAAAGCAATTAATACAAATATAGCACAAATGCAAGCAAATGCCTAAGTAATAATGATTTGACAGAAAAAATACATTACCAGTTAACCGTAGCAGTTAGTGGAACTCAGGCGTTGGTGTGCGGCCTGCAAGGTTTTTTCAATAGCTGCCCTTGCCATTATCAACAAATTATGCCAGCAAAATTGAAACTGGGGAGGGGGGAAAAAATAGTACACATTGTATAGCAGAAATGAAGTTTCTTTACTACCAATACAGACTGGAAAAAAGACCCAACCAGCAAAATCCAATAAGACATCAAGAGATATAGAATTTTTGAATCAAGAAAAAACTATCCATACGAACACTGAAACATGATTGCTAAAGGTTTTCTCCATGTACTATTTCAGCCACCTAATAATTCATCACCTATTATTTGAAAAACTAAGATAAGCCAACCTCAACAAGGCAAAGGAAGAAAAACTGGAGATTAATTTAAAAGGAAATAATAATAATAAAAAAAAAGGCGACATATTTCATGAAAAGGGTATTAGATTTGCTATGCCGGACTAAAAAGAGAGCAAAGGCATGAATGGAAGAATCATTTGTGGAAGAGGTAACAAAAAAGTGGTTTAAAAAGCCTAAATTTTCACTGAAAATATAAATAAGGCACTGAAACCTCATAGGGGTTAAAATTGCGATCAATCTAAGAATAGAAACTGGCTGGAATTGGGATGAGGCTCAGATCAGTATGCCTTGGATCAGACTAGAAAGAAATACCATGGATCCATGGCTGCAACTACAGAGGCTGCCCTGCCAAGGAATCCATTATTTCTCTCTCAATCTGAGTTTTGGTCAGTGAAATATCATCACAGCCTCATTGTTGTGGTTGTTATCATCAAGAAAGATAATTAAACAGACAGACAAACGTAGACAGAGATGTGTTAAATAATATTAATTTCAACAGTCTCTTTCTTCCTCTTATGGCTGTTGTTGCTAATATGAAAATAAAGAAATCACCAGCTCCACTAACAATCAGAAGGTTGGAGTCAACCACCCTGAAACCATCTTCACCATCTCTGAGAGCAAAGCCTCATTCTTTAGGTGTACCTTGGTACACAACGTGAAACCACTAGCTGCAGTTATTTTTATACCCAAATTTCAGTCAGCTTTATTCCATTTCTCCAGTTTGTCCCTTCATTTTATAAGCAGACCCTTCCTACTTTCACTGCAAAGATAAATAAACCATCATAATTTACAGCTTTAAACAACACAATAAGAGAGACAAACTGCCATGACTACAGGAGTCCATCAAACAGAGAATTTTGAAGGGGAGGCTCTGATTAGATGTATCAGACTATAAATAAATACCACCATGACTATGGCTGCAACCAAGAACTGCTGACACCCAAAAGGTTGCCCACCAAGAAATTGGGAATTATTGGGTCACTGATTTTATCATCATCACCCATTAGAGCATCTTTATCCCTCAGACTCAAATGAGTCTTAGACATACTAACTTTTCCCACCAAATTTTAAACTCAGACTCAGATTTTGTACCTCAGACTCATTAAAAGTCACAACATTAACTATCTCATATTATTTTAATACATTTATTAAATTTTAAGAATTACGTTTACATTTATAATTTCGAATAATAATTATAATAAAAATGAATTTGATGTTATCTTTTATAAAATTATTATATAAACCTATATGAAAAATGAAATGTCTAGTTATTTACTGCTAAAAGTGAAAATATATAATATATTTTACTTTTATCATTAAAAATAAATATTTATTGTTCAATTTTTAACCATTGAAAAAAAATAATTGAGTTATATCATACAAAAATTACTTTTTGCAAGTTTGAAATGAGATTTGGGAAAAAAAATTGAAGTGGACCTACCAAATTAGCTTTTTCAGATGCTTTGTGAGTCTGAATTGAGAAATCCCTAACTCAGATTCAAACTACTGAGCTAAAATTATTGGCAAAAGTAAATTTTGAGTCTAAGTCTGAGAAACTCATACCCAAACTCAGACTCCCAATAATGATGCCCTTATATTGACAAATCATTAGGAAACAATGGGAGTAAACAGAGAAGTGTTTTCATTTCATTTTTCTTTTCTTTTTCTTTCCTTTTGGGGGGCTGTTGGTAACATAAAAAAGTGAAATCACCGGCTCCGCTATCTATCACAGTAAAGTCAATCACCCTGAAACCTCCTGGTTCTCTGAGAGCAAAGCCTCATTCATTCTTCATCAGATAAACAAGACAAATGAAACCCTAATTACACTTTCACTATATATACTGATTGGTGCATTTGGTAGTATATTCCTAATCAATTTATAGTAGAAATGCATGCCCTAAGATTTCAGGTTAGCACAGGCATTACCGTTGTCAAAAAAAATCTCATCTTGATGCATGAAAAACTTAAAAATTATATTTTATAACAAAAATAAATTTCAACCATTTGAATTTAACAACTACAGAAAATCTCAATTTTGAATATCATCTGCTTAATATAAACTTAAACAAGGAAAATTATAAAGACTCTAAATTTAACCTTATTTTCAATTTATGTACTGCATGCGGCAAAAAATTGTCCAACGGACTGATTAGGGAGCCAACCCAAAGATTAGTTCCTTGAAATTACTGAAATGATAAGCATCATAAAAGCTCTAGCTAAAGAAGGGTCAATTTGTGATCAATCTAAAGAACAAAACTTGGATGAGGCTCAGATCAGTTTACCTTGAATCGGACAAGAAAGAAACACCACGGCTCCATGGCTGCAACTACAAAAGGTCGCCCCGCCAAAAGGTCGAGTATTTCTTTCTCAATCCGATTTTGGATCAGTGAAATATCATCACAGCCTCAGAGAGTGACATAGACAGTCAAAGGGAGCGAGAGGTGTCACGTTCATTTTTGTGGAATTCATTTATACTAAACAAAGTGTTAGTGTTTAGGGTTTAGAGAGAAAGACAGAGATTCAATTAAGCTTTGCATGTTCTTTTTTAGGGCTGTTGATTCGAACATGAGAGTAAAGAAATCACTGGCTCCGCTAACAATCAGAAGAGGTAAAGTCAACCACCCTGAAACCCTTTCACCTCCTCTGAGAGCAAAGCCTCATTCTTTGGTGAAATCCAGTGCCCCTGTTATTTTTGTTTCAGATTCTCCGCCATCGCTATTTCATTTTCCCACTTTTACCCTTCCGCGTGCTTCGTATTGTAGAGGGAGCACAGAGGTTAATATTTAAAATGATATAAATTACTGTTTAATATTTAGATTTTAAATAAATTAATTCTTTAATTTTAATATTTAATTAAATTAACAGTTTAATCTTTTATTTTAAATTTTATCAACATTTGAATCTATTTTTTCTATTATTTTGTATTTGCCTATATGTTTTGCGAAATAATTTATTAAAAATAATACATATAATTAATTAAAATTATAAATTTAAAAAAATATATTTATTCAATTCAAGTCATACTTCTAATACAAAATTTTCAACTTATTTTTATAAAATAATCTATTAAATTTATGATTTTTTTATCAGATAATGTTATTTTTTTACTAAGTATATGAATTTTTTAACTTTATACATTTAATTAGTTGAAATATGGCCATGATTTTATTTTCAAATTAGTAGCTAAATAATTTTTTTATTAAAAAAAGAAAAGAAGAAAATAGTAGCTGAAATACAACCGCAAAGCCGAATATGCCCAAGTGTTGGCTGTCCCGATTCTCAAGGTTATAACAACCTAGCAAGTCAAAATCAACGGTCACGAGAGCTAATATCTCAGCTTAAGAGGATCCAACGGTTCAAGTGATACCTCGCAGTAAAGACCCACAACAATAATATTAGGGTTCTTTCTTTCAACTTACACCAATTCTCGGTTCGACCAGCCAAAACACAAATACTCCACACATACTCTTAAATTTTCTTTCATTTCCTCGAGAAAATCATGGGGAAAGGCCCTGGTCTCTACACCGATATTGGCAAGAAAGCCAGAGGTTCTCTATTATCTCCTCTCTTTTTTTTTCCTTCCTTGATTCGGTGCGTTTAGGAGATTGTTCACCGCTTAGCTTAATTTCTTTCTTTTTTTTTTTTTTATATATATATATTTTTCTGAAATCTTGCAGATCTTCTCTACAAGGATTACCAGGGCGACCACAAGTTCACCTTCACTACCTATACTTCAGCTGGAGTCGTGAGTTTTCCTCTTATCATTTTCTTTTGAATTTTGACTTTTAGGAGATCCTTAAGTTTTTTTTTTTGGGGGGAGGGGGGATTTATTCTCTGCTGGTTAATTATTTGGTATTTTCTTTTTTCAATATTTGTTTGATTTTCATGATTGAGTTTTTAGAATCCCGAAATAACCAAAACGGAGATTTTTGGTTATTCATTTGCTATCATGTTCTCTGCGATCAGTTCATAATATTTATTTAACTTGATGTTTTGTGATAATATTCTTACCAAATGGCATGCTGTAGACTGTTTTCTATTGTATGACTGGTACTTCAGTGTGTTGTGTTGTTCCATTCCATTTTCTTATTTGATAGTTCTTTTGTTGTTGCATGTTCTTATTTGATGATGAATTGACCGCTAAACTAACACGCATACTTACTGTCTCTTAAGTAAGTTGCTTTGCTGTGGGATTTCAAGGTGGAATGTATTGATTCAATGCATTTTATTGTTTTCAAGGATAGCATTTTTGTTTTTCTTGTCACCAGTGGAAAAAGTTTCCACCTAAAGAAGAAACTATGAGGGTTTCTGGTTCTCGTAGTTTCGGTATTTCTTTATAGGCTCATCTGTGTATTCTGTGTTTATGTTTTCTAGAAAAGAATTGTTTTCTGTTGTAATATGGACTTAAACAAAATCTTCTATGGTTATATTGTTGGTTTTTAACACAGCTCGTATGCTGCTTATAATAAGTGGTAGCTTCTTGTGTAGTTTACTGATGTTTAGTTTTGTTCTACTTCAGGCAATCACTTCAACTGGAATCAAGAAAGGCGAGTTGCTTTTGGCCGATGTTAGCAGTCAGTTAAAGAACAAAAATATAACAACCGATGTTAAAGTAGACACAAATTCCAATGTGAGTTATAAAATCTCACTAGGTACTTTTATTTGATTCTTTTTCTTTGGGTTGAAACTATGTTGATCTCTGAAAATTTGTTCTTATATGATTCCTGCTTATTTTACATAATGTTAACATATCTAGTTGCTTGCAAACTTGACACCGAAATTTTTAAAGTTGAAACAAAGAAAGTTGTAATGCCAATTATAGGCAAGACAGTCAATGTGGCTCAACTCCACTTTATGTTGTCCTTTCAGATGTAGCAGTTCTCTGTCATGATTTTTTTTATATTTTCACTGCAGATGTGAGTTTCTGTGCTAGCAGGTTATAGGATACAAATTAAAAGATAAAATTTTCAATTTGGAGATAGGTCTGAATGATAACTGCAATCGTTGAGTAAAGCATATTATTTAGGTATATATATACATTCTGAAACAAAGCAAGAGAACTTTATTACTGGATATCAGTATATCATTCAATTCACCTGTTCTTCAAAAGATGGAGTTCCTATCAGCTTTAGTTTCATACCAAATTGGAGTTAGGTTTTATTTTGTATTGAGTACCCATATTATATATATACACATAACTATACTATCACATGTTGTAGCTTTTCACAACCATCACAGTTGATGAACCTGCACCTGGACTCAAGGCGATCTTTAGCTTCAGAGTTCCTGATCAGAGATCTGGAAAGGTAAGCAGCTTATGAGCCCTTTTTCTTCCTTTCCAATGTTTCGTCATGTTATAATCGCTTCTTGCTGGTTGACTGGAGGATTTCTGTGAGCCCAATCAGTTTTAGTTGCTTGCTAATCTATCTATAGGGTCTGACTTGCCATTGTGCAAACAGGTGGAGCTCCAGTATCAGCACGAGTATGCTGGGATAAGCACTGGCATTGGGTTGACTGCAAATCCTGTTGTTAACTTCTCGGGGGTTGTTGGAAACAATGCTATTGCTCTTGGTACTGATCTCACATTTGACACTGCTTCTGGAAACTTCACCAAATTGAATGCTGGGTTGAGTTATACCAATTCTGACCTCGTTGCTGCTCTGACACTGTAAGTAGTTTCTTCTGTCAGAAAAAAAGATTGATTTCTCAGTTAATGATATGATGTTATGTAGTGTACTTCGGAACAATTCAATGGAACTGGTCATGGTAGTGAACTCTACTAGTGCAAAGGACTAGTGTTCTCTTAAATACTTAAGAACTTTGAAGTGTTCCAGGCAAGAGAGATGATGTATCTTGATTAGTTCTCCTTTTTCTCTGTTTTCTTTAAGTTTGAAATTTTATTGAAATACTAAGTTGAGTATCCACCTTGTTTGTTTTTGCATCTCATTGGGTAATGGGTTTTCATTTTATATTAAGTTTGTTTCCCTCACTGTCTTAATGTGTTTTCACTTATCTGGTGAATGACTGCAGGAATGATAAAGGAGATACCCTTAATGCTTCCTACTACCATGCAGTGAGCCCATTGACAGATACTGCTGTTGGCGCAGAGCTGACACACAGTTTTCCAAACAATGAGAACACTCTGACCTTCGGCACAAAGCATGCACTTGACCCCCTGACCACTGTGAAGGCTCGGGTGAACAACTATGGCAGGACAAGTGCTCTTATTCAGCATGAATGGCTCCCTAAATCTTTCATCACCATCTCTGGAGAGGTAGATGCAAGGGCAATTGAAAAGAGTGCCAAGATTGGATTGGCTGTGGCTCTCAAGCCTTAAATGGACCGGCTTTTTTTGGGGGGTGACTGGGAGATGGCCTTCCTGGAGCACAATAATGCGAGGAAGAAAATGACACAATATCCTTCTTTTCAAGTGAACATTCCATCTTTTTTCTGTTGTTTTATTGGGTTGAACTTAGCGGTAGTAACGGATTGTAGAAAATAATTTTAGTTGGTGTCAGGAACCATCTTCAAATTTGTTCTTTTGGATGGTACATCCGCCCTTAACAGAGGGGTATACATGGTATTCAGCAAATATACTGCAAATGAAAATTTTTTCCTTTTAATGTGAATGTATTTCTCTGAGCTGGAATGCTTTGTGACAGGTGCATGGTCAATGGTTATCATTCGAAATCTTTGGTCATCAAAATATTTTTAATATGCTTTATCTTGGTAGATTCAGTTCAATTAAATGTTGCTGCGGTTCGTGTCTCAACCCCTCTCTATTAAGCAGATCTACCAAAACAATGTGTGACTACTATGAGCGAATCCAAAATAAAATCTATCAAAACTATGCTGAAGTTTTAGTTCATTACTAATTCTGTGAAGCATATAAAGAAATGCATCCTGATTATTTACTTGGACAAATTTCTCGGGGAACCTGCATTGAGAAAGAAAAAGCAATTCCCACGCCCAAGGTTTTCCTACCATATAAGCACAGGATAGTACTACACTCCTTAGCATACCATATAAACTTGAGAAAATTACAAAAATATATAAAAATAATAAAATTAATTATAAAAATACTATCATATTAAAAAATTTTATAAAAATATTCATTTAAAAAAAAATTTATCATAAAAATATTTCTTTTAAAGTATATGTCGCATATATTTCATATATATATGGCGTATTTTTGTTAAAAAAATTTAAGTGGTATTTTTATAAAAAAAAAAAATTTAATAATTGTACTTTTACAAGTAAAATAGAAAAATAGAGTAGCAAGTGTAGTTTTTTTCCAGAAACTTGCTATGTTACTTGGTTGCGTTGGCCTGAAGAAGACCATCCCTGATCTGTGAGGCTATTTCTCTCACAGCACCAGGTCCATGAGGAATGAAAACAGAGTTGGATTTTGAGGATGCACCAATCTTCTTCATAGTGTCGAAGTATTGGGTAATCAAAACCATGTCCATGATGTCTTTTGTAGTTGTTCCTGGTACGTTCTCAAAGAAAGCTAGAACACTCTCTCAGCCCATCTACAATAGCCTCTTGCTCCCTTACTATACCAAGACCTGCAAGATGTTTTGACTCTACATCTCCCTCAGCTCACTTAATCTACAATATCTTCTCTGCTTCAGCCTTCTCGTTGGCAGCCACCCTCAAATCCTTCGGTGGTGCGGAGTCAAATGCTAGAAAATTCATTTATAATAAATAAAGATAATACTATGAAGAAACTCGATACAATAGTTCCCTGAAGATGCTCCAGAATCTTTTCGATTGCTCGTTCGAGAACTACGATCTTTGTCTCTGGAACTGAATCATTTCCTTGTATCTGAGAAGAACTTCCAGATTAATAGGAAGGAAGCCTAATCGGAATGAATCATAATTTT
>CAOJBK010644967.1:0-11324 GCA_948294925.1 Codiaeum variegatum | reverse complement strand
TAATATTTAATTTGTAAATTGTTATTACAATTTACAGAGGCAAGTATTTCAAAACCCTTGCTTCAAAATAAAGATTCAAAAATTGACAGATCAAATTAGTTTGTCAAACCTTTTCATATAAATTTTGATTAAGAATTTCATATGAAACTCCTAAAACCCTTTAAATGGTTTATTAATCCAATTAAAGCCCAGCCCTTTTTATACAATCCACATTGATCCAAGCAAAGCCCATAATCATTATATAGCTATTCTTGAATAAAGACAACCTTGTTTAAACATCTTGCCAAATAAATACCAAAGCCCAAACCTTTTAAAACCAAATTCTAGTACTTTCATAATGGGATCATGTCCTATTACAAAACCTTATGGGACTGATAAAACCCAATAGAATCTTATGAGATTAATAAAGCCCTGTTGCTGCCTGAATAGTTCACAGTTCCTCTTGATATCAAATAAAGCCTACAATTATTAAATGATCATCCTTAAAATTACTAATTCATTAAAAATATAAACACAACACATTTCTCCCATTGGTTCATAAATTGGTAAAATAATTTTGGATCATCTCCAAAATCACTTATACCAGAAATTTCTGAACCATATTTTAAAAGCCCATTTTAATGCCCAAAACTATTCAAAAGCCTGAATCTTCCTTTATAACTTATTAGTCAATAAATCCACCAAAATCAATATCCAATTGTATATCAATAAAATGACCCTTTTAAAATTCTGAAAAAGTCCAAGCTTAGGCTAAATTAGCCTCTGCTAAATCTAAAGGAGAATATCTGGTCATTATGAAAGATATGGTGGAATCCTCCAAACCCATGTTTGATGTTCAGAATATAGCCTCTTCCTCTAAAGCTTCATCCATTAAAATAAAATTAAAGAAAAGGATGTGGAATCCTCATCAGAATCCACTTCTTCATGATTATTATCATCATCATCATCATCATCATCTTCTTTATCCTCCCAGGATTCTGAATCATCTTCTGATACAGACAATGCTCAGGAAAATGAAGATGATTGACTTGGTGTTTTTTGACCTGTAAAATATAATAGAAAAAGAAAAAGAAAAAGGAAAGGATAAAAAGATAAAAAGAAAAAGAAAAAAGATAAAAAGAAAAAGAAAAAGGATAAAGAGAAAAGGAAAGAGAAAAAGAAAGAAAAAATAAAAGAATTTCTCACTAATAAGAAAATCCATTTGGACTGATTAGGCAAAAATTAGGGAAAATAAAATAAAATCTCGCTAATTAATCCATTTGATTAATTAGGCAAAAGTTAGGGAATATTGAATTATTGCTCTAAAATTATTACTTTAAAGGCTTGTCACCCATTTGACTAAAGAATAAAGATTGTATAAAGACAAGGTTAAAACTGTAATCCATATAACAAGAGATAAAGTTGTCTGCCACAAATAAAGCTGACTGTCATGAAGACCACATGGGCCATCTCATGTGAAAAAATTAAAGCTGCCTGCCATAAAGACCATGTGGGTCATCCTACGTAAAGGAATATTTAAAGTTGTCGGCCATAAAGACCATGTGGGCCATCCTATGTGAAGAAATTAAAGTTGTCTGCCATAAAGACCATGTGGGCCATCCCACGTGAAGGAATATTTAGAGTTGTCTACAACAAAAAACTTCATAATTAAAGACTAACCCATGTGATGAAGGAAGGACAGTTGGCCACCAACATTATTTGTCCTCTTCAGACATTAATGGAGGGCATTAAAGTAATTGTTATAGCCCTACTCCTTGTATATAAGGAGGCTGAAGCCATTTGTGAAGATCATCTAAAACATATCTTAGAATCTCATACACTTTCCCATCTTATAATTCCTCCTCTCTCTTAAAATCTTCTTAACCTTTATTTTGTTCTTCATATTATTTATGGTCTTTACTGTTATAAGTAAGTTTTTGTAAAAGCTTTATATAGCCTTTATAATTCTAAGGATCAAAGTTGTATGCTCTGTAGTTGCATCCTGTTGTGATCTTCCACATCAAAAAACTCTGTGAAGAACTTATATTGTTAAAATTATTTAAATTGTTACTGTTTAGATCTTCAACATACTTATTTGTATGTTGTTGTTATATTATTTTAAATTTTTTAATTAATATTGTTATAATTTTTCTATAACTGTGTTCATATGTGTTCATATAATCTTCATATATGTTCATATAGTTTTTATTTGATCTATACAATAACTATTTTTATTTTTACCAATATCATTCTTGTTCATTTGTCCTTGTATTACTGTACAGTCTTGGTAGCTGAGCCTACCATTAAAAATATCATTCCAAATATTACCTACATTAATATTGTTATAATTTTTGTATAACTTTGTTCATATATGTTCATATAGTTTTTATTTGATCTATACAATAACTATTTTTATTTTTACCAATATCATTCTTGTTCATTTGTCCTTGTATTATTGTATAGTCTAGGTAGCTCAGCCATATTATATATATAATAGTGTCAATTTTGGGATTCAATTGTCCAACAAATTTTAATTTGAGGGGTAAAAAAGACTCTTCGCATCTGACCAGCTATACTAATAACTCTTCTCCAAAATGATGTCATCTTAGGCCATCACCAACTATTTGTTTGAACTCTAACAATCGGTTCCCTTCTCCATTCTTCTCTCTTCAATGCGCCACTGCAACTCTTCTCCCATCATACCCTATTAGAAAAATAACGTAGTTTTCAAGGATATTTTCGAAACACTACATTCTATTTGTTTCTTTTCACTGCTCTTTCATGTAGTGTGATGCTTTTCTCTCTTCGTTGTTATTTTTCTATGAGTTTCTTTGCTTCAGATTATGGGATTGGGTGGAACGATATTGCAGCGTCACCCTTAACTCTGTTCTAAAGGTGCATGTCGATTTCGAGATTTTTTTTTTCCATTTTTTAAGGTATTTCCAAGTATGTGGAAAAAATGGCTTAGCTTTTGTTCTGAAAGAAAATTATAATTTTTTCTCCATTGTTGAATGTGTTATTTACTGAATGTAAAGGGGCCTTGATGAATGATTGGTATTGTATCTCTTGAGATGTTCATGCGACAGGTATTCATAGTCCTCTATTATTTTTTTTTATCCTTATTTGGGGTTGAATTTCCATATAAATTTTATATTTTCTTTCATGCATTGAATGGTATTTGTAGCTTCTAATATTGTTATTTTTTCCCCGCTTTTGATAATTTATTTTGTTTATTTAGGAATCTAGGTTTAAAGAGCCAATAAAAATTGGCTTCCATGATGAAGCATTGGATACAGAAGTGGACAACATTGCAGAGGCCAAATTCCCCTTTTATGAGTAATAAAACAGAAGACTTAGGATTTCTTTGACATAAAAGTTTAAAGCATGTGAATCCAACACATAATGCAAGGTATACTTCATGTCTTCTAGCATTGGATTTCATGTCAAATATTATAGAGAAAGAAGGGAAGGAATGAGCAGTAAAAGTAGTAGATAGGAAATTTTTAGAAGCATTGTTATAACTTTAATAATTATGCAAAAAATTAGAAGCAACAACTAATAGCTGCTTCTCTCTCTACCATATCAATCATCTAATATATATTGTTGAATTATACAAAATAGCTAGCTAATGGTTTTGTCTTTTAAGACATTCATACTTGGAATCCCACAATCCACTTCTCCATTTAGTTACCTTTGAACCAATACTTTATTAAAGTGATTATATATTTTTTCATATGCATTTTATTACCTTTGTATTATTTTATCTTTATTGTATTAATGTACCTCCTTAATAATGGGGACAGGGAGTTGAGAATAGTCATATTTTAAATGTCCAAATAGAAAAATTTTTAGATATAAAACTATAGAAAAGGTTAATTAAGCAAAGCTTTTCATTAATGTGGTGTTCACATAAATCTTAAATGCCATGATAAGTCTGTTGTCTTGAGATAGAATTTGCTTGCTAAACTTGGAGAGTTGATAAATAAAGCTTTTATAATTTAACATTTTTTATTGTTTGATAGGATAACTTTGTAGAGATGGATTCATTATCAATTACGCAGTTGAAAGAGGTAACCTTCACATATGCAAACAGAGAAAAGAACTGGTGGCTCTTAGCTCTTAGCTCTTAGGCTCTTAGCTCTTTTTTAGGGTTTTTGAAGTCTTAAAATGATTTCAAGTGAATTTAGGCAAAAGTCCCGTAATTCTGAAATTTTCTA
Organism: Codiaeum variegatum; assembly: GCA_948294925.1. Classification (NCBI taxonomy): domain Eukaryota; kingdom Viridiplantae; phylum Streptophyta; class Magnoliopsida; order Malpighiales; family Euphorbiaceae; genus Codiaeum; species Codiaeum variegatum. The sequence goes on along the minus strand of CAOJBK010644967.1, from coordinate 7,128 downwards.
GCTTTTATATAAGTGTCAGAGAGCTTGTCACGGGTGGCTCTCACGGCCCGTGATAAGCCATTGTGAATTTGCCTTGGGTGAGAAATAGAGAGCTCTCACGGTCCCTGTCACGGCCCGTGAGAAGCTTCTGATTCTCTGCGTCTTTGCTCTGTCTTCTCTCACGGGCGAACTCCTCTTTGTCACGGCCCATGACGCCGACCGTGACTGACCACTTCCTTTCATTCCTCAAGAATTCTCGTGGGTTGTCCACAGGCCGTGAGGCAGACCTAAGCCTTGATTTTTCGTCCCATTTTTTTTGCCTTTTCTTCGCTTTTCGAGCTCAAACTTTGAAATAGTTCCCCCTAACTCCGAAATTCAGTTGATTATTTAGAAATGGCTGAAAACACTGGAACAAACACATTAATTTCAATTTAAAGAGCAAAATTCACTAAGAATATAGAAAAAAATAATGTATAATTTACTAATTATCAATAAAGAATATAAACGATCGTCTAATAAACTTTATACATCTATCTATCAAATAATATCTAATACATATTATAATCTTAAATTTTATATCTAATTATTATTTAATCTATTTTAATATAATAAAACATGTTGGCTCCAATTAAATTGAATACATAACGGGTTATTTTAGCAACATGCGAAGCACATTATTGAAAAAATTAGTTTGTATATATATTATGATTTAAAAAAAAATTAAAGGAGATAATTGTGCATCATCTCTCATTGTGCGTAAACAAGAATTTGACAATAAATTTATATTTGATTTTCACATCTACGATAAAATCACCTTTTTTATATGGTCAAATAAAAAATTTTGTATGAGAATAAGGAGAGGTGATACGAAGCCTCCTCCCTAATTTCTCTGTAGAAAAAACCTCAGTGTCCTTCCTTTATTTTAAAGGAGCTTCCATCAAGATTTAATCTTGATGGTAAGCCCTAATATTTTTAATTTTATCATGATTTTAAATGTTTAGAATTTATTTTTTCAATAAAATTATTAGTTTATTGATTCTCTCCTGTTGTGAGAGTTTTTTTTATTTTTTTCTTTGATCTTTTTCTTCGAAATATAGTTTATAATGTCATATTCAGTCATTGATCAAGAAAGTAATGAATTTAATGAAATCTTCGGACAGAAAGCTATGATTTGGAATACAGCAACATGGAAGCCATTCCATAGTGTCAAATTTCTTTCGCTAGTTAGCTTTATTAAACGATTGATTTGTGATATTTTATATCTATATTTTGTTGGATTTGATTTTGATTGTAGATGTCACATGATTATCTATTTATGAAATTTTATTTTATTTTTTAAAAAATGGGATGCGATAGGACATGCTAATAAGGCATAAGAACATTCAAGAATTTTTTTTACAACTTGGACAATTATATTAAAAATTTTAAACCACTTTTTTACATTCTAAGCAATATGAAAATAAAATAGACAACTGCTAGTGTATTTCTTGCACGACGAGCGATGTTCGATAAGGATGCAATTTTTTATATGATTAATTATTATTTACTATTCAATAAGAGAAATAATACATCTATTATTAAATAATAATCATTATATTATTTATATTTAATTCTTTTAAGGTGGTTCAATGAAAGTTAAAACATTGGATGAACTTATAAAAATATATTGTGATAACTATCATTATTGGATGTCTATATCTTTATCCTTATCTTAATACTATGTATCTAGTCACATATTTGTATTCCTTTACTCCTATAAATAGGGTGCTACAGTTAATGGAATATACACAGAAATTCTTTCTCTTCTCTATTTTCTATTATGTACTTTTCCTTTATTTATAACACGTTATCAGCACGAATCGTTATCAAGGTAAAAAAAATTATTTTTATTTTTTTTACAAATTGTATGAGAGTGTTTTTTTTTTAAATCTGCATAAAACAAATTTCAGAAGCTTTGGACGTTTTTGGATTTTTAGGTCTCATATATTGTTGAAAATATATGTATTGTTGCATGGGTACCGTAAAATATTTTAAAGTTTTTATTTGATTAATCAACCATAAAAGCTGAAAAGTAAAAGTAGTGTTTATAGTTTATCATCACCATTAAATTCTTACTTGCACTATTATCATCAATTTTCGCTATTATCACATTCTCAATCATAAGAAAGAAGTTCATCCATTCATATTTACACACGTAGTCTGATAAGTTCATATTCTTTATAATTTTTGCTATCATAAGATATATTTCAATTTTTTTGTGTATACCATTTTAAGAATTTTTTTAACAAAAAAATTATATAATCATGCAGTGATTACTTTATTTTATGCATGCTATCAAATATTTATTTCTTTTAGATTTTTTTCTTTATTGTTTGATATTAGTATTTTTTTTAAGCTACTGTCAAAAAAAATTCTTAACTTTTAATCATTTTTCAAATTTATCCCAAACTTATAGGATTTAGCTGAAAATATTTGATCTCATATTCCGGCTAAATAAAATAGTATTCCGGTGTTCTATGTCTATTTTTTCCGCAGAGAATGATGATGTGGCATCAGTTGTCAAACAGTCACGCTACACATCACCTGAAGTCGCCACATCAACACCTCTAATTACTTAGGTGGATTTACTATTTTGATTTCTTTTGTTATATAGTTTAAAAAATAAAAAATCCTAAAGTCAAAATTATCATTTATTCAATATCAACCCACTTAAAATGACCATACTCTCTAGCCTTTGAAAACCAAATACTACCATTAATATTAGATAGAAATCGAAGAAATTAAGATGAAGAAGAAATAAAAAAATAATTTTTATTTTTAAAATTTACCGTTCTACGAAATAGACAACGATAGAATCTTCGACTCAGATTCTTCAAACTCCATGATGTTAACAAGTAAGCCTCGCCATGTATGCAAATGTCCAAACGATTTGAATTGGATGAGTCGAGGATGGAAGATGATGAAGACATTGGTACTGTAAACGAAGACTGGAAGAAGAAGATGAGTGCGATGAGTAGCAGTAAACGATTTATGATTTTTTAACATTTTAATTGGATAAAATTTATTTTTAAAAAATTATAAAAAATAAAATCCACCTAGATAATTAAGTTAGCTAACATGGCAAATGGTGAGGTGGCAATTACAGGTGATGTACAGCGTGACTGTTGGGCAATTGATACCACCTCATCGTGCTCTATCGGAAAAATGGATAAAGAACACCGAAATACTATTTAATTTAGCTAGAATATGGATCAGATATTTCTTGATAAATCCTGTAAGTTCGGGATAAATTTGAAAAAGGGTTAAAAGTTAAGATTTTTTTGACATTAGACCATTTTTTTAATGTAAATATTATTTAATCTTTATTAAATTTTAGTTCATGGAGAACTAATTATATGGTTCTTAAAGAACTTAGATATTTTATTATAGTTCCTGAAGAATTAGTTTTATATTGAATTTTAGTTTCTGATGAACTAATATCATATGTTAATTTTAGTTTCAATAGAACTAATATTATTCATAGTTCCTGAAGAACTAATTTAACAATAACTAAGGAATAAATTCCTGAAGAATTTTATTCCTATGTTTCTGAAGAACTAAAAATCTATAAATTTAATATTCCAGTTTAATTATATGATTGAGATATTTTATATTCTAAAAGAACTAATTATATTGTCTATTAATAGTTAATTTAATCATGATACTAACAGACATGTTCCTTTTGTCTAGACAATGTCGAACATGACAAAACTCAAATTTTCAACCCTCGACCTTATCGGTAAGAACTATTTGTCATGGGTACTGTATGATGAGATACATATGGATACAAAGGGCCTTGAAAACACAATCATAGATGAAAATCATGAATCTCAACAAGATCGCACCAGAGTGGTGATTTTCCTTCGTCACCATCTCTACGAAAGTTTAAAACTGGAATATTTGATTATTAAAAATCCATTAGTCCTTTGGAATAATTTGAAAGAGGGATTTAACCACCATAAGTCTATTATTCTTCTAAAGGCTCATTATGAATGGATGCATTTATGATCATAAGATTTTAAAAATATAAGTGAATATAATTCTGCTATTTTTAGAATTAGCTCCAAACTAAAATTAAGTGGAGAAACTATTTTTGACCATGATATGTTAGAGAAGATATTTACTACTTTTCATGCCTTGAATATGCTCATGCAGTAGAAATATCGAGAAAACAATTTGAAAAATATTCTTAATAGATTTCATGTCTTCTTATTGTTGAGCAAAATAATGAACTCTTATTGAAAAATTATGAAACTCGTCCAACTGGTTCTGCTCCATTCCCTGAAGCGAATGTGACAACACACAATAATGGTGGACAAGGACAAGGAAGAGGAAGGAAAAATAATCATGGTCGAGGGCGTGACCGAGGTCATGGTCGGAATTATAACAATAGCAATTGTGATGGTAGAAATAATGAAGCATCTGCTTACCAAAAGTGGAAAAATCATAAGGTAAATGACGGATCAAGAAATCAATACTATCAAAGTGGTGCAAAAGGACATTGATCTTGTATCTGTCGCACACAAAAGCATCTTGTTGACCTCTATCAAGAGTCTTTAAAGAAAGGCAAAAATATTGAGGCAAATTTAGTTGAAAATAATGATATATTTAGTGACGATCCTATTGATGTTACACATTTAAATGTGTCTGACTTCTTTGCAGATCCTGAAGGAAAAATTGATCATCTAATGAGTGATGGCAATGTGAATGCCTGGAATTATGTGTTTTCTTTTTAGTTTTCCTTAGTTTGATTCATGTTTTTTTAAAACATTAGTTTGATTTATGTTTAATTTTAGTTTGGATTGTTGATGAATAATTTTATTTTATGTATTTGGTTTTTAATAAATTTACTTATATTGATTTATTATTTTGTTTCTCTTAAATATATTATATTTTTGTCAAGATATTATGGATCACATGAATGATACAAACTTATGTCTTGCTGATAGTGCAACTATGCACACCATTTTGAAAGATAAGAAATATTTTTCTCACATAATAATGGAAGAAACTTATGTTGATACAATTTATGGTAGTAAAAGAATTATTAAAAGCTCCGAAAGAGCCAATATATTACTACTTAGAGAGACTTATTTCATTATTTAAAATGCTTTATTCTCTCCAAATACTCAAAAAAATTTATTAAGTTTTAAAGAAATCCGCCGAAATGGATATCATGTTGAGACTACCAATATTGGTAATATGGAATATCTTTATATCACATCCCTTGTAACGGGAAAGAAATGTATATTAGAGAAATTGTCTGCTTTCTCCTCTAGCTTATATTACACATATATATGTACAACTGAAACAAATATGATAATAAATTAGAAGTTCACTAATCCAAATTCTCATCTTATTTGGCATGATTGATTGGGTCATCCTGGAACAACAATGATGCGTAAAATTATTGAGAGTTCAAATTGCCATCCACTGAAGAACCAAAAGATTCTTCAATGCAACAAATTTTCATGTTCAGCTTGCTCTCAAGGAAACTTAATTATTAGGACTTCACCAAGCAAAATTCAAAATGAATCACCTAAATTTCTGGAATGTATACAAGGTGATATTTGTGGACCTATTCATCCACCATGTGGACCATTCAAGTATTTTATGGTGTTGATAGATGCATCAACAAGATGGTCAATGTATGCTTATTATCGACTAGAAATTTAGCATTTGCAAGATTGCTTGCTCAGATAATTAGATTAAGAGCACATTTTCCAGATTATGCTATTAAGACATTTTGTCTTGATAATGCCGATTAATTTACATCTAAGGCCTTCAATGATTATTGCATATCCATTGTAATAACTATTGAACATCCTGTAGCTTACGTTTGCCCTCAAAATGGTTTAGCAGAATCTTTAATTAAACGTTTATAATTGATAGCTAGACCATTACCTATGAAAATAAACCTCCCAATTTCAACTTGGGGACATGAAATTTTACATGCAGCGACTCTTATACACATCAGACCAACTAGTTATCATAAATTTTCACCATTACAATTGGTAACTAGCCAAGAGCCAAATATATTCCATTTGAGAATTTTTAGATGTGCTATCTATGTTCCAATTAATCCATCACATTGTACAAAAATGGGACCTCAAAAGAGATTAGGTATATACATTGGATATGAATTCCCTTTTATAATTAAATATCTCGAACCATTAACTGGTGATATCTTTATTGCGAGATTTAATAATTGCCATCAATCAGGGAGATTAGACAACTAGAGAAACAAATTGTTTGGAATCAGCCCTCATTAAATCATCTTGATCCTTATACAAAAGATTGTGAACTAAAAGTTAAAAGGATTATTCACTTGCAAAGTATAGCAAACCAATTTTCAGGTGCATTATGTAATCCAAAAAGAGTTACTAAATCTCATATTCCATCCGAAAATGATCCAATCATAATTTATGTCCCGATTGGACAACATGTTAATACTGGAGCAAATGAGTCCATGACACGCTAGAAGCATGGTAGGCCACTTAGTTCCAAGGATAAATATCCAAGAAAGAAAAGGGACTAAAATCCCAAAATTATTGGAGCTCCTGAAGAGCCAATAACTAAAATTGACATAAATGAGCAAATAACCCCTAGAGAGGTTTAAGTACCTAAAAATGATGAAAATAAAGAGATCTCAATCAACTATGTCAATTCAAGAAAAAGTTGGGACCAAATGAAACTATTATTGATAATGCATTTGCAATGGATATTGCAAAAGAAAATGATGACATTGAACCAAAGTTTGTTAATGAATGTTGATATAGAAATGATTGGCCAAAATGGAAAGATGCAATCCAAGAGGAATTAAGTTCATTAGAAAAATACTAAGTCTTTGAACCCATTATTTTAACACCTGAAAATGTTAAGCTAGTAGGTTATAAATGGGTATTTATGCATAAACGACATGATAAAACGAAATTGTGAGATATAAGGCATGACCTGTAGCACAAGATTTCTCACAAAGACTTGGCATTGATTATGAGGAGACTTATTCTCCAATTGTTGATGCAATTGTATTTAGATTCTTTAATTAGCTAGGCAAGCATATAAGGACTCCATATGCGACTCATGAATGTCATCATAGCTTATTTGTAT
>CAOJBK010644913.1:0-11155 GCA_948294925.1 Codiaeum variegatum | reverse complement strand
TTCCAATTGGCAATGGGATAAAGAAAACTATTTTCTTCCCACCAAGTGTGTTAACCTAATTACACACTTAGTCTCATAAGTCGTGAGTGACGTCTAGCATAACATATCACGACTACCCAATTAGAAATGAATGTCAGTGATCAAATCCTTGACATAAGCATGGACCTCTGATGCAGCGGAATAATCACAAACGAATAAAAGATAAATAAAAAGCCTGTTGATTTTAAGAATGCCCAGGAATTTTATGAAACCCAGAGAACTGCTCTCGGGAATAATATTATTAAAACTCAAAAACTGTTGTTCACAAGCCTTATGTGACTTATTTATAGTAAAACAGGAAATCCTAAACAGAACAGAAAACCCTAAACAGAAAGAATTAAAATTCAAATTTTAAAATAATAAAAAAAAAACTGAAAAAATGCCAATTTGAGGGCCTAAACGATCGTTTTTGGCTGAAAAATGGCGGACCTCACAACCAAAGGTGTGATTTTTGTTCATTGGGCCGTTTCCAATAAGAATGGGCCCAAAAAACACAAAAATCCAACACTCAGAACTTTTGCCGCAATTTAGGCCTTGTCGCTGAAATTGGGCCTAACGTCCCTTGCGGTCCAATTTCTCCATGAACGTCAGTTCCGCTTCTAATTCTGCCTCAACCTCTTGATCATAATTACCATGCACTCAAATCCCTTCATTACGAATTCCCAATCTCAGCTAGGGTCATGAAATAAGTCAAACCCTTTGTACTAGATCATATGACCTCTATCCGGTATGAGTTCTCGATAAAGCGGTTCCTACTAGAAACTCTTTCTAGTGAACCTTTCCACCTTGGCCAGGGACTTGCATATCAAGAACAACCAGAAGTCATAGGAGTCCTTCCTTGGTTACCCAAGTTAATGAATCCTTTCTTGATTAAACACTTATCCCAACATACCATTGATTATGGCCACCACATGTCATATACCAATACGTGACTAGCATTGTTATGTAAGCAGTAACAAACCATAGCCACCACTATGTCAGATAACATGTCACCTCAAGTCTAAAGATTATATGCACAATCATGATCTAGATGATGCAATGTTGACTAGTAGGTAACGACCCATGTATCCATCATTTAACGTCACTGTTCAGCTTACTCATCTCATGAGTGCTCACGTGTTGTCACGACATCACATGTCTGTAGCATGAGACTCACTACCTCTATATCAATAAGTATCTCATACTTATCATGGATGACAACAGAGGTGATGGTCTTCCGGATTAATGGTGTCCCTACCAATAATCCTATGACCATGAACAACTTTTAAAGCATATGTTAAAAGGGCAATCCGTCACTCATATTCTCAAACTCTTTGAGAATAGATTTCCTACAGAATACTTAAGGGACATATATACGTTCGATACTAGGAATTTATCCACTTAAAGAACATATATACTAAAGCCAGTTAGGTTTTCGTTTATATTCACATGTAGAGTGTAAGCTCTAGGGCATACACTGCTAACAGTATGCTTACTTTTTGTTGTTTTATTTGGTCCGTTTTGATTGTTCTACCTTATTTATTTAGGTTTTGTTTTCAATTCATCTTTTTAGTGCTTAAGTTTTGTGGCATCGGAGATGCCTTACCAAAGTCCGGTTTTACCCAGATTTGCTGTGTTGGTGGTGAGATTAGGATCCAACCGGTGGTTTTGAGTCTAAATCAACAAGACATAGTGGAGTTTACTCATTTGGTTGAGATTTTAGTGTGGGTTTAAAATCCTTGCTAGTATTTTTTGGAGATGAAGTTCTCCATTGATGATGGATATGTTTGGCTATTGGACTTATTGTTCAAGCATGGTTACCGCCATCTATGTCCTGTGAATGGAAAGATGTAGGTAATGGCATGGATTTAAGAGTTACAGTACTTAAAATCTATGACAAGACTGGCTGCTCTTGGGGCTAAGGTTCATCTTACTCCTTCATCATCTCCGGCAGCGAGAGCGGAGGCAAGCAATAGTGGACAATGATTCATGTTAGGACAATTTAGGGTTTGGAATGTTGCAGGTCAATGGGCTAAGATTTCCATTGACTTAGAGTCTATTAGTTATTTAGGCTTTAAGCTCATTATTGTAAACTCATTCGAAGGATTATTTACTCCAACCAAGTCTTGTAATTCTTATACTGTTTTTGGGCTTTATACCCTTTTTTTTAATGAAATCTAGTGAATCCCCTTTCGAAAAAAAAAACTAATTTTATTCATTTGTCTTTTCCTCTGTAATCATTGTACGTGACTATTGGGTTCCTTTTCTTCTCTGCCTCTACTGGCTCTAGCTGCCAGAAGAGGAGCCCTCTCACCATCTTCATCATTTTATTGTTTCATTTTCTTAGTTAAAGTCTGGCTTTTTGGGTCAGTTGCTAGTAAAGAGAGCTGAAATTAAAGGATTTTTTGTTGCATGTTCTGGTATCATCTTCTTAAAGAAGCTTGTGTTTTTTCCATAGAGGACCATTGAAATTGTGTTTATTGCAGATTTAGCTTATGGCTATCCTAATAGGAGGTTATGGCTCATTCATGGCTCAATTTAGTTCTAGAGTTTGCTTAAATCTTAGATGGTGCTTTGACAAGTGGTGGGGGAAGTGCCGGAGGTCCCAATCACTAGGGGTGTAATTGAGCCCAGTCGAGCCCGAGTATTGGGATATTCGAGCTCGAGGTCGAGCCGAGTTTTGAATAGCTCAAACTCGAACTCGAACTCGAACTCGAACTCGAGCTCGATTATAATTATCTAGCTTGAGCTTAAATGAGTAAGAAAATAATTGAGTCAAACTGAGTTAATACAGTATCAAACTCAACTTGACTCGACTCGATTACTTAAATTTTCAAAGAAACTCGAGCTTAACTCGACTCGATTACTTAAATTTTCATACAAACTCGAGCTCGACTCATTAAAATGATAAATATTAATAACATATAAAGGGAAAATCGTAAATATAATGAAGCTCAACGAGGCTCGCGAGCCTATCAAGCTGAGTAATAAAAAGGTTAAGCTCGACTTGATTAACTACTCGAGTAGTTCGAGCTTGAACTCAATTCAATTAAATCTAGTTGATCATGAGTTGTTAATAAATGAGCTTGACTCACTTACACCCCTACCAATCCCCAACGACTCAAGCTTCTTTTTTTTTTGGAAGAAAATTTGTCATTAATTTATAATCACAAATACTAGAAAATTTGTTGCGAAAATAGTTAAAATGTGACATTTCATTAGGAATTGCAGTAAAAAGATAAAATATGATATAAATTCTATAAATACCAGAGAAATAAAAAGATCTCGTATATATTCACAAGAGATAAAAAGATCCTGAAAAGTTAGAAGTTTGGGAATTTTAGAGATTGAGTTTATTATAAGCGTTGAATATAAACTGTTTAAAAAAAATAAAAAGGCCCGAGGAAGATGGAAATAAGAATTTGTACTAAAAAATCTAGATTTGTTGAGGTAGACAAAGGGGATATACTTTTCAAAGTTAATGATTACAATTTTTATATTTTTTCAATTAAAAGAGCAATGTAAAGTGACATTATAAAATTGTAAGGTTGGTCAATGTTATTGATTCCGTTCTAAACAAAACGATCAGAATATTTTGAATCGTGGGTCAAAATTTTGACGGTTTTGGCTTATTCCGGCTGAAATAGTATCAAAATAGTCATTTCAGTCGAGACAAATGAGACAGACTGAAATAGAGTGTTTTTTAAATAATATTTATTTAAATGAATTCAATCTAAATTTTATTTTTAAAATTCATATGTATAATTTATTTCTTAAATACTTTATTTTTTTTTAATTTAATATTTAAGTTTTCAAATCATATTTTTAATTTTTAATTTCAATTTAAAAATAATTTTATTATAATATTTTATTATTATTTTATAGTTTTTAATCGATAAATTAGGTGAATACATATATTAAAATTTTTATTTTAAAATACTTTTAAGTTTTTAAATATTTATACATTGTAATAAATATATTTTTAGATCTATATTTATAAAATTTGAAACGAAACTCTAAAATATTTTGATATTAAAATATTTTATTTCATTCTGGAACGAAAGTAATAACTTTAGTTTCTAAACTTTTCCAGACCAACAATTTTTTTTTTCTAATAGCCAGGCTTAATTATAAACTATATAAATAAATAGGGTTGTTTAGAATTCGGATCAGACCGGATCAACGGACTGGTTTGGACTGCATCAAAACGGTTATTATTCGGTATTACCTTTAAGTTTAGATATTTAATTTTTTAAGTTTCGTTCTGATCCGACATGAATTCTCAGATCCAAATCCGAAAAAAAACTCGGACTGAGCCGTTTATTTTTCCTTAAAATATTAATTTATAATTCAAAATATAAGTTACAACAGTAGGTAGGATTTTGGTCAAGGGATGTGACACATACATAGAAAGAAAGGATAAGAAGATGAATTCCAAAGTAATCAGTTTTCATATGGGCTTGCTGTACATTTTGAGTCTTGTACACGTTCAAAAAAAGCTTTTAGATTCAGTTTCTTGAGCTTTCTTTCTCATCAGAGAATAAAGTCTGCACATTGAGTCATTCACACGTCTAAAATTTGCCCAGACAAACAGATAAAGAGGTCTCTCAGTGTGTCAAACAACCGCTTCAATGATTTGTTCTAACAACCACTTCTCCTAATTCAAACTTCACTCAGTTTTTGCTTCATTATTTGCTAATTTGATAAGTTTAATCATTTCTTTTACAAGTATGAAAGTGAAAGTTTAAAATTATTAGCCTAAAATGCATGAAATTTTTATCATTTTAATCAAACTCTTTTTGTAAAATAAATGTTTTCTTTCATGTTAAAAGTAAAAGTAGCTCAACTAGCTTAATAATTCCCCTAAAGAAATTAGCCTAGTATTCTATAAAGGAATTCGCTTAATAATTAAGTTTTATAATTAATGATAGAGCTAGAGATAATTGAAGGTGATTGTGTGCTTTGGGTCTTTAAGACATAAACATTATTAAATTTAGAATTATATTTTAAAAATTTTGATACTTAATATTAAAATTGTATTGAACTGTACTAAAATTTTATTTTAGTATTGGTGCTTATCTTAAACTGGCTTAAACAAAATCATGTTCAATTATAATTCTAATTCTATCACGTTAAGCAATGATCATGAATAACAAATATCGAACAATATTACAATTTAAAACTTAATAATATTAATTTTATTTAACTTGGGTGTAATCAAACCAGTACTAATGTACCGGATCCATCAGAATTCCAAAGTTAAAAGTATTTATACGAGAGTAGTAATAAGATAGATGACTTTTTAGAAAATTATCGTGTTACACCCCTCATTTTTAATTTCTCAAAGCACAAATGAAAATGTCTATTACTAGTTATCCTGCCACTAAACAAAGGATTAATGTTGTTTGGACTCCTCCATTGTTTGGTGTCTGGAAACTGAATTACGACGGTTCTTTTATCAAGGCAACTGGTAATGCCTCGGCAGGTGAAATTATCAGGAATTCCATGAGGAATGGGTGACTGGTTATGCTGCAAATGTGGGTAGATATTCAGTGATTATGGTTGAGTTGTGGGGTCTTCATGGTATCAGCATTGCCTAGCAGTATTGCCTCCATAACCTTCAAGTTGAGATGGACAATCAAATTATTGTGAAAATGCTTCATGGGGGGATTGATACTCCTACATTTGTTGGGAGCATTGTACAAAAGACCAAACTTTTGTTTCACAAACCTTAGAATATTACAATCTTGCACATCTATCATGAAGCTAATAGTTGCGTACATTGGCTTGCTCGCTACGGAGCCAAGCTAGTGGTGGGATGTCATGAGCTTCATAATTGTCTAATTGAGCTTTTCAATTTTTTAATTCATGATATTAATGGTGTAGTTTATTTTAGGCATTGTATTGCTATATTTTAACCGTTTTGTTCATAAGATTTTTTTTAATGAAATTTGATGAGAGCGGTCATATATAATGAGATGTCAACCTAGTTGGGATATTAATATACATTTTAAAATAAGAGTTTAACTTAATTTTTAGAGTTTCTTTAAAATGACATTAACATGCTTCTTTTGTTTTTCACATTAATTGTAACTCTTAATTAAGTTAAAATAAGTAATTTCTTATAATAATAAAAAAAGTTAAAATAAGTAATTAAACCTACTAATTGCATGGACCACCATAAGAAAAAATTGTTCTAACTTCTTAATTATTGCATCTAAATAATACTAAGTCATATCCTAATCATTTGTGCATTATGTCTATATAGTTCAAAGTTCTAATCACTATAATAATATCATTAATTTTTCATTAATAATTTCATTACCACATAGATTACCAATTTTACCCTTCCTTTCTAACATTTATAAAGCTCCCTCTTTTCCCTCCAAACTCTCCATCAACACAATGCTTCAATTTCTTCATACTTCCCTTCTCATATTTCTCCTCTGCAACTTTCCTTCAATAGCCACTGCCACGTCATTATCATCTTCCACGTGGCATCATTTCAAGACGTTCCTCAATGCAAAGAGAGGCAGCAACATAACTGGAATGTCCCAACTCAAAAAATATTTTCACCATTTCGGTTACTTAACATTAACGGACGTCAACAACGTAACAGACATATTCGACACTCCGTTTGAATCAGCGATATTCCGATACCAAGCTAAATTAGGTCTCCCAATCACTGGTAAGATCGACTTTTATACTTTATCGGAAATAATGGCGCCGAGGTGCGGCGTCGCTGATACAAATCGGAAGCTTCATTTTACGAGAAATTACGTTTATTTTCCTGGAAAACCAAGGTGGGCTCGCCAAGAACCGATGATTTTAACTTACGCATTTTCGCCGGAGAATTTGGTTAGTTACTTGAGCTTAACGGAGATAAGAACGGTGTTTAAACGTGCATTTAACCGGTGGGGATCAGTGATTCCTGTAAGCTTTACAGAGACAGAAGATTACAGTTTCGCTGACATTAAAATCGGATTTTATAGTGGCGATCACGGAGATGGAGAGCCATTTGATGGAGTTTTAGGAGTGTTGGCCCACTCGTTTTCACCGGAAAGCGGGAAGTTTCATCTTGATGGTTCAGAAACATGGGCCGTTGATTTTGAAAAAGAGAAATCAAAAGTAGCCGTTGACTTAGAATCAGTGGCTGTTCATGAAATTGGACATTTGTTAGGGCTGACCCACTCGTCTGTTAAAGAAGCCGTTATGTATCCAAGTTTAAAACCTAGAAAAAAGAAGGTGGACTTGAGTGTGGATGATGTACAGGGAGTTCAAGCTTTGTATGGTTCTAATCCTAATTATACACTTGATTCTTTATTAGAATCTGATCTTTCTATAAATCAAGCCGATCATTTTAAAATCAGAGATTTTCAATGGCCCATATTAGTTTTGATATTTTCTTTTTGCTTGTGCATAGATACATAGAATAGAATTGAGAGAATGGTCAAATATGTTTGGAAAAAGTATCAAATTAATTCATAACATTTGAAAAAATATTAAATACATTTTTAATATTTTCAAAAAAGAGTCAACGCGTCCTTTTTTTACGTCGTTTGGTTTTGTTAGAAGTATATTTAATACTTTTAAAACATGAAGTGTCGATGTGATTTTTTTTCAAATATCATAAGCATATTTGAACATTTTTCTACACGTAAAACTATAACATTCTTCACATCATAGTAATTGGATTTTTTTAAGTGTATTTTTATTATATATACCGATTTTTTTTTTTAAATATATTTGTATTCTATGAGTGAAAATTAATGCAATTTAAATGTAATTATATATATATTTTAAATTTATTTTCCTCGGTTAGTTAGGTTGTCAGTTAAGGGTAGCAAAACTAAATTTCAGTGTTTGGTAAAACACAAACATCTCAAGCCGTTTCATTGTGAAGGACTCAACTAATTTCATCATGAATTCTACTACGTGAATTGCAAGTTTTTTGAATGTGTACGTTCATTAATAAAAGAATTGAAATTATGAAAAAACACTATTTGATGGATGAATCTTAAAATTTAAAAGATTTTAAGTTTAACTACAGTTGAGTAATGAGTTAAAAGAATTTTTTTTTATGAAATTATGTGAAATGGCTTTATAAGTCAGAAGTCAAATAAGTTATTACAAAAAATGGGACAGTTTGCTCCACAATAAATATAATCCGATCCAAGAAAAGTAGCAGACGCAATTCAGTCCGCAACTGCAATAACATAGCGCTTTACAAGTGAAAACAATACATTATCAAGGCAATTAACTAAAGTTTGACAATCATCTATAAACAAATGAAAATCAGAATTGTGGACATTACTGTCAAACAGAGCCTTGTAGACAACTTTCGAATCCATTTCAACTATAACGTGATGCAGACTTCTTGCTTGAATCCAAAGAAGTGCCTTATGAACTCCCAATGCCTTTGCTTCCCTTACCGAGACTTGTAATGGAATAAGATTACATTTTGCAGCAACAAAACAACCTCCAAAGTCACGTAACACCAGTCCCAAGCCCACTATATTTGTTTCAGACAGGAAAAAAGCATCAGAATTTACCTTCAACCAGCCATAAGATGGAGTCTCTCATTTACTTGCTGCTAGCGGAACCAGACCAGACAAGTCTATAGGTTGTGAGGAAACTGAATTCGCAGTTCGCCATTGATTAAGACATGATACTGCAACATGGATAGTCTATTGTGCGTTCATTCGTTGTTGCTTCCACACCAAATTATTTCGTCGAATCCATAGACTCCACCAAGTCATAGCAAACTTACATTTATCATCATCGGATAAAGAGGAGAGGTTCCTAGCAATCCATAAAGTTAGAACCTCATAACTCTTTGACAATCGGACATCGCATGAATATATGAATTGTTGTTTCTTTCTCTTGAAAACAAGCTGGACAAGAGCTATCAAGTGACAATTTCCTATCATTCAGCGCTTCGAGTGTAGGGAGACAGCAAGCAATAACACTCCACAAAAAATTTTTAATTTTTGGTGGAACTTTGAGATGCCATAACAAGTTCCAAAAAGGCAATGTAGGTTCCAAAAGATCGCCTTGAAACAATAAGCATGCACTCTTCACTGAATAATTCCCTTTAGGATAAGCAATCCAAAAGAAATGTTTGTTTTGGTATTTACTCTTGATACAACAACAAAAAAAAAAAAACTCAAACAATCTTCTTTTCTTCTAATTTCTCTCTGAATTGTTTCGAGCCATCTAAAGGCAAGTGATTTTTTACTATTTTAGTATGAAATCATTCATTTATCATTCTTTTTTACTTATTTAGTTAAAAAAATAATTGGTTATTTCATTTAGAATTTTTTTTTTGCATTTAGTGATTATGTTGTTTTTGTGCTAATATGTTTTTATCGCTTTTGCGATAGATTTTATTGTTCCGCTGCATATATGATCTAATGGAAATATTAAATTAGATTGCGATCATCAATATATTATAAAATTGAAATCATATGCATTATTAAATTTATTTGAGCCAATTTATCAATCTATGAATTTTCAGTTAACTACTATTTTTATTTTTCATGAGGGTGTTTCAAAATAATTTTTTAATCTAAAAAAATACCTTATTAAATATATTAAAATTGTTCTTAACACATCCTATTTGTCGCGTTATATTAAATCATAATAACAAATCTAAAAAACCTTTTTCTTCATTTATAAATAATAATAATAAAACTAGAACAATAAAGTTGATGAATTTTTGGGCCATGAATATGATAAAAATTAATCAAAACATTGGGCTAAACTCTCCATAAAGTGAGCATGGATTTTTTTTTTTTTTGAAAATTATATTCTTTTTATTAATAATCGGAAATCAAACTTATGAGGGACACGCGGAAGCATGGACTTACAAAATAAATAAGATATTATGCTGAACCCTTTCAAAAATGGTTGTGAACTTTTATATAAGTGGAGTGAATTTAAATGAGAAGTGTTTCTGATGCGTGCTGGTTTTGGACACGCTGCGATGTGACTGCTCTGGTTGAGCTTGACTGCACAGAGTAACAGATGGTCAGGAGTGCCGAACGTGGTGTCCGGCGATAACCCTCCGACGCTCAAGTCAGTGAACGGGTTGAAATCACAGATGGAACAGTACGTAGCTAAGAGCTTTTGAGTATGGGTTTGGTCTTTGTGAGCTTCTTTTTTTTTATTACCTTGTTCAGGTTGTGGATGTCTGTATTTATAAGATGAGAATCCCTGTAGAAGGGACACGTGGCAGCCTTGGGGTGCTGTCAGTGTACTTCTCCATGTGGCCTGTGACACCTGTCTGCTTGTCAATTCCCAAACTCCGAAGGTCGAAGGCGTGCTTGGCAGCCCGCTAGGTGCGAAGCTGGTGATGTTCATCAGGTTCGGTCAAGACTAGGTGCTGCGGGGTTCGGTCCGTACATGAGGACGTCGTTGGAGCCGAACCTGTCTAAATTTGAGCCGTATCATTTGTCCCCTTGAAGTGTAGCACTTGAAGGCTGGAAGCTCAGAAAGTGCTGATGTGTGCTCGCTGGGGGAGGCTTTGACTCGCTGTTGGAGCATGGGCTCGCTGATGGAGAGCTTGGGCTCGCTAACGAAGCGTGGGCTCACTAACGGAGCGCGGGCTCGCTGTTGGAAGCTTAGGCTCGCAGGTGGAGCAGGGGCTCACAGGTGGAGCAAGGGCTTGCAGGTGGAGCAAGGGCTCCCTGGTGAAGCTTTGTGATTTGTTGAATGTTGTCTTAGGGCCACCTTTGGGCTTCGTCATTCCTCATAGCACTCGAATGCTTCGCAGCTCAAAGTGTGCTGAATGAGATGTTGTACTTTGGGGCTCGTCGTTGGAGTCTTAGACTTGTCGACGGAGCTTTTGTGATGAGAATGAGGAGACATTGCAATGTCCTGTCTTTCGAGTGTTGTTCCAGGCTTTAGGCTTCACCTTTTTTATTTGTATTCTTGTATACTTAAAAAAATTTTGTAAGTCATATTTAATTCAACAAAATAGACTCACTTTGTTTATTGTAGCTTTGCTTTTTCTCTAAGCTTTGCTTTGTTATTCCTTCAATTTTTCTCGTCATCTTTGTTCCGAGCTATTGGCTTCGTGTAGTGTATGTCCACCACTTTTTGCCTTAGTTGATTAAGTGATGTTTGCCATGCGTTA
>CAOJBK010644902.1:0-11233 GCA_948294925.1 Codiaeum variegatum | reverse complement strand
TAGGATTTGTAGATTGATCAGTTAACTCATTAGAGGTTTTGACAATGTACGTATGACAATGGTTCTGCAGTCAATAGTGTGGCAGCTTAGAGATTGGAGAAAAAAATCTCAAATGTGTTTAGATATGATTCTAGAAGAGGGTCAGGTGGTGGGGGAGCAAGGGATGCATGCCGGAAATGTATGTTGTCTTATGTCATCTTTTTGTTTATTGAAACTTGGAAGTAGGCATTTCTTCCACCCTATGTTAATCTTCATCATCAAGCTTTCCACAAGCCTTGTTTCTTTCAGTTTCCTTCTTTTACATATTATTGGATGCCTTCATAATTTGTTGGCCCTATTCAAATAACAATTCATCTTACAGTAACATGTACATGCAATTATATGAAATTGCATGATAAATTTAAAACGTATAAGTTGACTAGTTCAAACATTTTATTAAATTAGAGAAATGTGACACATAAGCTTCATCTTCTTTTTCTTTTCTCACATGCTTTGTCTCTCCTTTTCTCCATTTTCGTATTTTTCAGATTCCTTCAATAATAATAATGCCTGGGGGAAGGGAGAAGTGCATGAACCAATATACTCAAAAAAGCCCAAAACATGCGCGTCCAGAACTTATTTTGAAAGAATAACTTGAAATTTTTCATTATATCTCCAATATCGAGTAGGTCTAAATATGACCAGTGATGAGCAGCAACCAATCAAAGCACAGCATTGTAGTTATTTAACTCTCCCCACACTGTCAGCTCAACCTCATCCCATGAGTGTGCCGTTTTGAGTTCGTTCCATATGCTGAAAACAGATCCCAACACATTCTCTTCGTGCAAGATACAGTAGCACCTATAGAAATGCAACCATACAAAAAATAGTTAATACCATTCCAGCTTTCATTGCTATCATGTTCACGGGGTACATAAAAACACTATAGCATGCATAGGGAAAACATTAATCTATAGACTATACAAGTTATTTTCTAATTAAAGGGAATTAAACATGGTGAAAGATTGTAATTGTCACCCACAAGCATTTTCCTTCATCCAAGCAAGTGCCATAAAACCATGACCACCGACAATACCAATTAAAAGCATCTCAACTCCTTCATTAGCACAATGACAATCCAACCTTATGTTACCAGTTAAAATATTCACCATAAGCATTTTCCTTCATCCAAGTGACATAAAACAATGACCACCGACAATACCTATTAAAAACATCTCAACTCCTTCATTAGCACAATGACAATCCAACCTTATGTTACCAGTTAAAATATTCAAGGTTCAATTGCATAGAATCTACTGCAAAATATGGCATAGGACATGAAATCTCATATAGGATTGATATCTTCCCCCACTGCATAGTTCTCTTCTTCTAACATTTCATAGTACTGGAATAAGTAACAAGCTTGTAGAGACACCCACGGAAGCATAGTTATATCCAAATTGATACAGCTCAGACTTGCATGAGCAGATGTTGGCATTGATATAGCAAACAAATTTTAACATTAACTAAAAACGATCACAATCACAACTTAAACAGCATTGAGAAAATATAACGTATTGAATTCATCAGAAAACATGCACGTACATGGCAATGTATGAAAGTCGTCCGAACTTGTCACTGGCCTTAATTGATTCATTTTTTCTTCTCAGCAGAGGTAGCTTGTAACTTTCTAAAAATTTCTTGAGGAGAGTGGAATCACCTCTAAATACATCCAAGTATACAGGGATCAGATCATAAACGCGATCACCTGCAGAATAAATGAAGGATCAATCTGATTAAATTGAAAAGGTTATTTCATATCAGAAGATGACACCACATATTCTTGTGATTAGGATCAGCTACTTTTAACATGCAGAACAACGCACATCCCTACTTTAAGTGGTAATACTAAAAGCTTTGATGTTATCAAGTTTGGACTCCTTAATTGGTGGGCGACGTTCTCCACAGAAAAAGTAGAAATGATAACACACAAACTGATTTTACATGGAACAAAAGATATGCCCGTAGACACACATTTTAAGTACAAAAGTTTATTGATATATATATGATTACAAGCATTGACTTTCAGAGATTCTATACACATTTCAAGAAGCAGATAGATACAGAACATGAATTAGAGAGCCACAAATACTGTAAATGATGTTTCTAGATAGGAAGGAAACTAACAAAATGAAAAGGCACTCACCAATAGAAAGATCACTAAAATCAAGAATGTGGCTGGGACACCAAGATTTATTATCTCCACCATCCTTGTAGCCATTGGAACCACTATCCACCAGACAAGCATCTCCATTGCCACTTAAATAGGAGCTAATACAATTTGGCTCCATGTGAACATTGTCATCCATGACATCTGAGTGTATCCAGGAGCAAGGTTTACAGGATTTGCCAGTACCTCCTTCTCCCTGGAACCAACCGGAGGAACATGTTACAGAACAGCAATGACAAGTTACATTAACTGATTATCAACAAAGGTAGCACAATTGAAAGAAATGGTGGGTTATGAAGAAAACCTGGTATGAATTTAACAAGTTCATAAAATCATCAGGGATATATTCATGAACTTTCTGTATTAGTGTTGATGGGATAGGATCTCCCCTGTGAAATGAATGAATATTTCTTAGAAAACTAGAGTATTTCAGTCACACTGCTTTGGGATAAGTAACAAAAATAAATAATTCTATTTTGTGTACATAAGCATACCATGCTTTCAAGCGGCTTGTGACATTCTTCTTCCTACTAGAAAGAGTTCTGACAAAGATTTCCCATTCTGCAGGAATGTCAGATTTAAAGGCAAGCTCCTCCATGGAACCATTAGAAAAGGCCAATTCCATTTTCTGTTCAGAATGTAAGAAAGTTGACTTGTTAAAAGGTGGATAGGGTAAAAGATGAAGATTACGCAGTTGCTCTCCCAGAAAGGAAGCCAATTTTAGAGCATCTTCCCATGACAGTGCATCTCGTCTGCCAGCAAATCATACATCAGTTGGTGTGAATTATCATATAACTAATATTTGTAGCACACTTAGAAGTCTCCAAAACATAACCATCACAATTATATGGCACTTACAATTCAGCAAATATCTTCCCCTTGCATCGCTTTGTGATAATAAACGGCCATATCTTTGTGCATCCACCTGAATTTGTCTGTTCATCTATTGACATCCCAGCTTGTCTGCATTCATATTGCTTCTTGCCCCACACGCCGAAAGGGAATTCATTCTCTCTGCAATTTTCTGGAATAATATTGCTCAAGCCAATCACATTAGGTACTCCTCTTCCATCCCAAGGCACAATTTTGTAAATTCCATTCTCAAGATAAAGAATCCCGCTGGCCAAAATTTCAGGAACATGATTTTTCAGAGAGGAGTTGGCTTTACAAAGAACAGTATAGAACTCGAGCTGCAAATAAGCATTGAAGACTCAGAATATTCAGCAAGGTAGATGACAAGAAAAATAGATATTAAAACTGTACCTCACTGCCTATGCTGTACATTGAAGCTTCCAGACCTCCTTCAACAAAGATTTTAACAGCATGGTAAGCTAAGAGATAAACCTGTTGCCAAATAGGATAGTTACTAACAGCTTAGAGAGACGATAAATTCCAGTTCAGTGAATATGTTCTGTTAATCACTAATCATATTTATGCAAAACAGTCCAACATACACAGACGCGCCCAAAAAACATAGCCAATAAATGCAGATAATTCAGCAGCTTAATTTACTTATGCCACACAAATGCAGAGGTAGCTGCAGAAGAGCCAGTTTCTCTTAGGTTACAATTTAAGATCTTGTTGCTTGAGTTAACAGTAAATTCAGTTGTGAGATGATTCATATGAATTCAAGCAATTGTTTCCCCATTGGAACTAGGAACTAGTTTTATTTGCCTTATATGAAAATCTGAACTAAAGAGTGCACGTGATTACCTAATCCCAGCGTCACCTTCGACTTACATATCGTTCCCAGCTGGAATTAAGCTCATTGATTGATCAAATGACCATTACAACTTTTCATACACAATTACTTAATCTAGAAAACACTGCATTAACATGTCAGGGACCATGTCCCACATTATTAGTGCAACAGCAATAGTATTAAGTCCGTTTAACTCGACATAACTTAGTGTATCTCTTAGCACCAATTGCCTCAAAATAATTCCATTTACAACATTTTAAAGATGTAACTTGGTGTTACAATTACAAATACTATCAGCACCAACCCAGGCTGGACTCATATGTGTCATATGTGATTGTTCTATTTTCTATTCTACTTCTACTATGGGCTGAAATTGTTGCTCTATTCTACATGCCATATCCTGACAAACACACAAGGATTCAACTGGAGAAATAAGTAAAGATCCATGCCACATACTGAATGAAAAAGCAAATGAAAGGTATATTTACAAAATTTTGGTGTTTGAACAGTTTGAATTTTTTTTATTTTTTTATTTTAGCATCTGAATAGAAAAATATTTGCAATCAAATGTCCCAGCTTAGTTAAAACATATCAATAAAGTGTTTTGGACCAGACTTTGTTCTCCTGAGTACATGTTAGCAAAGTGTTTTGGATGAAGGTATCGGCCTAGAAGAATTGATCCTGAATTGAGGGCTCAGTTTGAGAGGTATGGTTAGCTTCACACAAAAAAGTCATACCTAGGACTATGGAGTAGAAAATTTGGTAATATTTGGAAACAAACAAAAAAAAGAGTACTCAAGTAATTTTACTCAACGATTTTGGAGAGGTTTGGATGGAAAAGGGAAATATGAAGGTACCAAAGTGGTAAATAATCTTATTTTTCATTATATTTATAGAGTTCTTGTAGTTAAATATTTGGGAGGAAAAATCATACTGTTTTGGGGAAGACAAATTTATATTTTTTGTGATGCTTGAAATATGGTGGTCGTTTTGATGTAGTTTGGCATTTAGTGGATAGATTCAAAAATGCTGCATGAAAGACTCAGTGTGATTGTGATTGATGGTTACATCACACATCTTGCTAAGCGTTTTAGAATCTTTGATCCTGCATTTTAGACTCTTTGATCTTCGTCTGTGTGGCGATAGCATTTCTCTTCCGCATGTCCATAGAGTTTTGAGTGCGGCAAGGATTAGGTTGAAGAGGAGAAAGTGTCCACATAAAGGAAAGGGTTTATTAAAATAAAAGAAAAAGAAAATAAAATAGGAAAAGAGAATAAAAGGAAAAAAAAATGAAAAAAAGAAAAAAAAAATTCAAAATTTAAAAATTAAAAAAGGCCCCTTATATCTTTAAACACAATGTTTAACTGAACCGAGTTTGAAGGACAGTAGTTCATTTTGGTGCACAAGGCTTGTGCACCTGAGTCTGTGCACTATGATAAACAAAATCTAGAAATGATGCACAAGGTCTATGCACCTCAAGTTGTGTACCATGCAGAAAGAACGTAATTTTCATGCACAAATTTCTATGCAACCTAGAAGATTAGCAAAACTTGAACATACAATACCGAAACTCAAAAATTTCAAATTTTCACTCCCAAACCCTATATCCTAACCAAAATTAAGACATATGCACATATCATGAAACCACAAATTCCAATAGAAAATCGCCCAAACGCTTCCTCCACTGTAAAAATGAATTGGGCAGCTGAAAAATTGATGGATTGATTGAAACGATAATATTTCGGGAATGAGCTCGAAACTCGAGGATTGAGATTTTATAAATGGATGTGTATATGTATATATGTATGTGAATGTACTAGTAAATAGATGTATATAGATCTAAATTCCAAAATCAAGTTAGAAGATACAAGGAAAATGGACAGAAAGCGGGGGAAAAAGAAAAAGAAAATGAAAATGGAAGCAACGAGAGTGATTTTGCAGAGAGTGGAAATAGTGAGTGTAAAATTTGTGTTTGGAGAAGAGAGAAATTTCTTTGTGGGGAGAGAACACAGAAACTTTTGGTGGTAGTCGTGGTTAAAATGGTAAATTAAGGTTAAATGAAGGATATTTCTATCATTTTCTAACATTGTTAGTAGAACTGTGACGTGGAAGACACTTCTGTACATGTAGGCCCCACTTTATTGATGTGTACCTCAAGTAAAACAAAATTTGGCAAACAGAGCTTGATTGAATGTTTTGACTAAATTGAGACACTTGATTACAAAATTTTTTCATTTAAATACCAAAATAAATAAATAACTTCAAATGCTAAATTTGTATTTATAACTAAATAAAACAGCTCTTATTTGGCAAACCCAGCCTATCAAAAAATAACTCTAGATAGAATTTGTTGGTGATAAAGGCTCGGTACCACAGCAGATATCTTCAAATTTTGGAATTAAACGAAGGTATAAAGTGGCAGGTTTGACTTCCAAATGGGTACTTCAAATAAGCTAGTAATAAAAACAACTGTGATTCTCAGAAACCTATGTTATAGTTCACAATAACAAAATACTTACTGGATTGCTACCCGTGCCAACCGGAAGCTTTTCATCATCTGTGGGAGGAGGCAAATCATGGAATGCACAAATTTCTGCTAAGCAACTGAACCATTTGTCTGCATTTAGTGTTAGACATGCTCCCTAAGACAATTCATAGCATAATTAGAAATGATACAAGGTACCTTTTGATTAAGAGGAGTTTGGCACCTTCTCTATTGTAACAAAGCAAAAGTCAAGGACAATATAACTAAGGAAGAAAAGTAGGAGCAGCAAGTCATTTATTTTTTATGGAAAGGGGAATCCATTCTCGTCTCATTAGATAATGAGTGTGTGTGATAAATAATAGATAACCTAGTAGAATTGTAAACTTTGTATGTGCACAGAGTGGTAACATCTAAAGACACTGTAACCAAGGCTTTTACCAAGGAGAGAATTTTGTTTTTTATTTCACAATAAAAGTACTCTTTTACTTTTTTATGCTGAACCAATTTAACTTGTATAGCATGACGAATGAAGGTGCTAAGGTGGATTGAACCTGTCATTGAGGCTTTGAGCCAAGAATGTTAGTACTCGTAGTCTGTTCTTTTTTAGAATTATTAACCTATTTAGGTTAAAGTTTAACATTCTTGCACTTGCTAATTGAAATTTGCTTCTGTGTTGGGTGAATAAAACTACCTATTAGTCAAACACAAATATAAAGAGCATTACCTTCCATATAAGCCCTCTCTTTTCTGGTTTTCTGATCCAAAGCTTGGATAGCCATTCTCTCATTTCTCGTTGTCCTATGGAATTGCCAGGGCTCCATGGGGAATTGTAATGGTCTCTGTCCTTATCCAAAAACATGCCCAAGAATTCTATATCATAAGAAAAATCTTGTTTCCACAACTTGTAACTTTCAGATTCACCATTTGTAGATATATCACGTTCAAGATCTTCTCCAAGTTTTTTAATTTTGACTCTCTTCTCTTTCCTTGACAGGTCAGGATAATTCACAACACCTTTATCATACACTGCATTCATTTTAACATCCCGTAAATCACCTTCATCAAGGGCCAACAATCCAGCACGGCAAACTCCTTTATGACGATAACCAGGTGCCATATCCAGACATACATATTCAAAATTTTTGGAATTTACGAAATTTTGTGTAACAGCAATAGTTGTTTCAAGATTCAGGACACAATGCCACCATCCACTTGGAACAAAAATCGTCTCCCCAGGTAGCTGGGTACACTCTATTGGCTTGTCTTCTTCAGCAAGAAGAGGATAAAAATCTAGCCACCACTGTACACATACACAAAAAGAAAAAATGAAGCTTGAGATACAAATGCATTAATAGGGACAAGAAGAATCAGTAAGGACTAGCATGTCTTCAATAACTACCTGCAGTGATGATGGAGTCTCAATATTGACATCACCATCTTCTTCATTCACATGTACTGTAACACCCATAGGTACCCTACCAGGAGGATAAAGAGCCCACCTATCCAAACACAACTAGAACATGAGCTATTATTGACACATTTAACAGACATGATAATGAACAATATTTTTCCACCAATATTTAGCATGAATTGGATGAATAAGGATCCAAAATTGACCCATGAAACATAAAGATATTGTCCCCAGGACATAAGTGTTAAACACAATGGTGGCAATCCTATGTAACAATAAATAGGTGAGACGAAATTTAAAAAAAAAAAAACAAGAAAAGAGATAGTTCAAAATATGAGCAAGGTTGAGTTTCATAAATCAAATGGGAGTTGGCAATAATAATGATTACCACCTCCTCAAACCCATTGTCATCATTATGTCACGTAAAAATAATTAGCACAAAATCCAAACTATACATGAAAGTGAACAATGCTGAGTCAATTGACAAGCAAAGCCACAACTAGGGTCAAAATATCTGTCCTGTGTCAATTTCACTGCCTAGGGCCAAAATATCTGTCCTGTGTTAATTTCACGGCCCAAAAGCAGGTAAACTAGAGGGTCTTAGTATTTTTAGCAAACTCAGGATAGTTTTCGAGGAAGAAAACAAAAATAGAAAGTTAAGGCACATTCTCTCAGCAAAAATTTCCGGAACAGACTTCACCTTACATCCATTTAAGCAAGAATCAGATACCAAACTTAACGATAAGATACTCAAATCTCTGACTGTGTGGTCACAAATACCACACATGATGTCAATTTCATAGAGTACCACAAAAGGCTGAATGAGGCATGAGATCTGATGACTAGATCAGGTTCAACCTGCCTATATCACTTATTGGTTTACTATGCACTTAATGTTATACACTTGCCTTTGGCATCACCGGATGGAAAACTTTTACATTGCAACACAGAATACACATCATATACAGCTAAAACAATCGACTTACAGGAAACCAAAACTGATGTCACATTGAGCAACAAATTTTAGATGCCAAATATTTCTTTTAAAATTTTATTATGGAATCACCTAAGATAAAGTTATCACCAAAATATACAAGCATCTGTTCTATGCAAACAAGTACAATAATTACCATTTACACAGTTTTATCTAGTTTAGAATACCATCAGATAAAACCAGTTAAGAATGAATTACATTAACAATAGCACATCAAACAGAGAAAATCCTATGTATATTACATGCTATTTTCAACAATTAATGCATTATGTTTACCTTTTACGGCCACACAGAAGAGTATTCCAAGCACTGGTAAGTGCTGGATCAACATGCCAAGATGCACCAGATCTCTCTGGCCCAATAATAAGCCACCTAAAAGGTGGACGCTTCTCTCTATCTAGGATCTCAAAGAAGTCTTCTTGAAATAGGTGAGGTACACTGTAATCCTTCAACAAGCTGGGTGCGGTTTCCCCAAACTATATTTTCAGAAAGTCAGGCTTACAGACCTTATGAAAGGAAAGTACACAAATATCTATAGACAAGCCATAATTAGTACCTTGTCATCAAAAACATACAGGGGATCCTCATCATGCTGAAAGTTCATATATGATACATAGTCCTTGAATTTCATTGAGACTTTGCGAGAGCTCCTCTGAGATATTCTGAAAGCTACATCCCCATATTTCATTGACAGCTGGTCAATTGTCCATGTGCTCCTTGCTTGCCAATCATCAGCTAATCCAGCAAGCAAAACCTGGTGGTATATAGTTTGGCATAAGCCCCATAAAAAAAATAGAAGAGAAAAATTAGAACGACTAGTTTCAGTGGCCACCTCGCAAGGATGTAAGATAATGAACAAACATCTACAGAAGACAAACAAGTAGAATCTAGAGATTGCAGTATTTGTTAAAAGGAGAATAAAATTAATGAAAAGAAAAAGATGATGGCTGACTATTCTGATGCATTTTAACTCATATTTTCATGATAAGAAGAAGTGTTTTAGAAGTGAGCTGATAACAAAATAAAGGAATTATTAATTTAAGGAAAATTATATTATTGGAAAAAACTGAAAATCATGTGTACAAATAAACATATCTGTGCGTGTGTGTGTGGGTGTATTTGAACTTGTGGTCATATTCCTAGTAACTATGGGAGATCTAAAGTGGCAAAAAATATAAGAAATGGGACCAGATGTTGAACAGAAAAGTGAATATATGAATGGAGGATGAAACAATGCAACTCCTTTAAAGAGTTAAATATTATTCTCCCAACTCAAACTAATCTATAGAATTCAAGATTAGAATATTAACACTATACCGGTTTTCTCCCATTGTACTGATGGGAAAATTCTTCTGAAGATATGTCCTTTCTTTCCACATTTCCAACATCAAATGAAAACCCAGACAAAGCAGTATTGCACCTGTATAATCTTCTATACAAGAATAAAGAGCTGAAACCTGCATAAACATTTAGATACGCCCACTTGAGCTATCTAAGTATAACCGATCAGTCACAATAAAACATCATAAGCGCCTACCTTCAAAATGAAGTTGTTTTCCACAGCGCTTTTTGTATTCATTTGGCACATTCTCTCTAGATACCAAAAGAAAAAAGAGAAAAATAATAATAATAAAAAATAAGAGCTTCTATTAGAGAGTCAAACTATTAAGCAGTAAAATCAGTCATACTCAGCACTCAGCAAAGAAAATCTCAAAAAATTCAAAGCATTACTCATGATACATACAAATGCAAGGTAGTTTTCTTCCAAGAGCCTTGAAACTGAAGCGGAATATTTACGTTATTAAGGCATAAACTCATCCAAAGAGGTTCTTCATTGCATAAAATGTACATCACACTATACAGAAATATCATAGAAATGAGAATTAATGAAAGGATAAAGTTAACAACATAAAAGTTAGGGCATCATTGAATTGCATTGAAGAATTCGATTGATAAACGTATTAGAAAAAATATCTGACATTGAAAGCAAAATCAAAATAAAGTATTATCCATAAAACATATACCTGCTAACGCAAGAAAGACGAGCGACATCTCTAGGAGTAAGATTCTCGAAAATAGCACAGATAAGCTCGTCGGACAGGACTTTGAGGTTGCCAAGAGCATCTGGTCTGCGATCTCTAAATTCTGAACCTTGAGCTTGAGAATTTTCCATTGATCAAACAAAAAAACACAATAAAATTGGTTTTGGAATCTTTTATAAATTTTGAGATAAAACGCGGAGAGTTTGGCGTTTGGAGAAAGCGCGCCTCACTGCCGATAGCTTAACGCTGTCATAGACGCGTACGCGCAGGATCCAACACGTGCAACCACTTTTTTTTTTTTTAAGTTGTAAAATTTTCCTTCTACTTTTGGGCACCAAAAATCACTATCCTCACTAAACTTTTAAGAGATCAAACAGGGTTCAGCCTTAC
>CAOJBK010643810.1:0-11394 GCA_948294925.1 Codiaeum variegatum | reverse complement strand
TGATGGTATAAAAATATGGGTTCACAATGTTGAGGACACTTTAATTATTGAATTATTTTAGAATATTTTAATTATTTTTCTTAATTAATAGAGATTTTTAATTATTCTTCCTTATTCATCAAGTATTTTAATTATTTTCTTATTTAGTCAGCATTCTTGTTTAGCAAGTATTTTAATTAGTTTTCTAGTAGGCTTAGAATTAGGATTATGTAACTCCTATAAATAGGCTACTTTGTTTCATTGTAAAATAATATTCATCAATTATTTATTAATCTAAAATTTAGCAATTTTGCTATAATCTTTTTGAGATTGCTTATGTTTCTTAATTGAGATGTTTTAGTGGAGATTTGTTTGTTTTATGATCTTCACATTTTACACTCTGCGTCAAAGTCATTACTAACAGTCCCCACCTAATGGCTTTCCTGGGAGGAAAAATATCTAGGCAAAATAAGGATTATAAATATACATAAGTGTCAATATCTAGCGATTGAATTGACATGTTGTAAAATGAGGAAATAACCTAATCCATTAGTGAATTACTCTTAAACTTCATGGACTTTGGTTGAGACCCCATAACACATATTTAATCCTTAAATTTTGTGATTTTCCTCGATAATCGTTAAATCAACGCTTTTGATGGCCATGGGCACTCATGAGTGCTTTAGAAAGACAACCCTAGTCTTTCATAAAAGGTGACCCCTCTTCATATTCAAGTAGGTGGTATTTCAATCCATCTCACTAGAACCATGAGAAACCATTAAGAGCCAAAGAGGCTCAACTTATACACATAGAGGTATCGATCAAGTCCACCATAATGGGACCACCTCAAATGGCTTTGGAACCCTTTTATAATTCACATGTGAATTCATCAAGTCCTTCTCAATAGGATCACCCACTTATCAAGCTATGAATTCATTAAAAGCAAAGCACTACTTTAAGATAGGGGAATGGTGACAATAGTGCTTAACAAGGACCCATATGACTTTGTTTAACCTTTAAAAAGGTAACCATAATATTACCTCAATCCAAAGTCTTAAGTCCCACTCCCCTAGATGACTCTAATACCATTTTCCTTGTTAGTCCTTCAGTGAAAAGATTGACTAAGTTCTTCTTAGACCTCACATATTGCAAGGAAATTACATCATTTTTTTGAAGTTGTTTAACTGCATTGTGCCTAATGTGTATGTCTCCTCTTTCCATTGTATATACTATTTTTCACAATCCCAGTGGTAGACATCGAATCACAATGTAAGGACACTGACACAGAAGGATTCATTCATAATGGTATATAGGCCAATAGGTTTCTCAACCATTCTACTTTTTGACTTACCAGCTCAAGAGTAACAATTTCATAATCCATGGTGAACCATGCTAAACATGTCTATTCAGCATACTTCCATGATATAAGACCTTCACACAAAGTAAAAAGATAACCACTAGTAGAGTTTACTTCATCATTTTTAGTAACCTAGTTTGTATCACAATATCCTTCTAAAATAGCAGGAAATTTATTAAAGTGCAAACACCGATTCATAGTACCTTTAAGATATTTAAGTAAGTGAAGAAGAGCATTTTAATGTTTAATACTAGGATTATATATGTAACAACTCAATCTACTTATAGCATATGCAATGTCTAATCTAGTGTAATTCATGAGAAACATAACACTCCTTATGATTTTAGCATAGTTTGCTTGAGAAACACCATCATTCGTATTTTTCTTAAAAGGTATACTAGGATCTTAAGAAGTTCTCACAAACACAACATTAAATCAGTTAAATTTTCTCAATATAGTAGGATTGACTTAGAGAAAACCTTTTTTACTTTCTTTAATTTAATACTAAGTATTACATAAGCTTCCCCTAAGTCTTTAATGTCAAATGAGAATAAAGGAAACTTTTAGTTTCATTTATCACATCCATGCTTGTGCCAAAAATTAACGTATCATCCATAAAGAGGCATATAATAACATAATCAATACCAAATTTCTTTAAAATAAACACATGAATCAAATGCATTCATAACATAGTCATTACTCAACAAAGCATAATTAAAATTTTCATACCATTGTTTAGGAGCCTATTTTAGGCCATACAAGGACCTTTTAAGTTTGCACACCTTGTTCTCCTGACCCAAACTCACATAGCCTTCAAGTTATTCCATATATATCTCCTCTTCGAGATCGCCATTTAAAAAAGTTGTTTTTACATCCATCTATAAATAAATCATAAACAGTAGCTAAAGCAACAAGTATTCTAATAGTGGCAACCTTAGTTACTGGAGAATAAGTGTCAAACTAGTCAATTCCCTTCTTTTGGGTTTAACCAAGTACAACTTATCTAGTTTTGAATTTATCACTAGAGCTATCTGGCCTCATTTTCTTCCTAAAGATCCATTTACACTTAATAGCTTTACTACTTTAGACAGATCTACCAAGTCTCATGTATGATGTGTCATAATAGAATCAAGTTCAATTTTAATAACCTCTTTCTGAAAACTAGCCTTGATAGAAGTGACAACTTCATCATATATTTATGGATCTTCTTCAATTAAAAAGACAGAAAAAAATCATTATATAAATCACAATTTACTGTCAAGAAAGCAATAATAAAATCAAGAGAAATTTAGTTTCTATTATATGCTTTTTACTTCTTTTAGGTTCATTGATGAAATTAATTGAAACAGTAGATGCTGGAATAGAAGTAATATTATCACAAACTAAATTATCACATGTAGATGAAGGTTCAGCAACATCATGCATATTTTTCTTTAAAGGAAAGATATTCTCAAAGAATTATGCTTTTTTGGATTCGCAAGTCAAGTTATCACTTAACAATATTAATCTATATACATCTGTGTTCTGAGTGTAACCAATAAAAGTACAGTAAAAAGTTTGAGGCCCAACATTTAGTTTTCTAAATCAAGTAGCCCAACATTGGTGAAGCATACTCACACTTTCAAGTATTTTAAATTTGGTGCAAAACCTTCCTATAATTCAAAAAGGGTTTTATCTAGCTTTTTATGGGGAATCTATTTAGAATGTATCAAGTAGAAAGAGTTGCTTCCTTCACATATGATTAGATGTATGAGAACTCGATAACATGGCATTTATCATATTCTTAAGGGTTTTATTTTTCTCTCAGCTATGCCATTCTGCTAGGGCAATGTAAGGGGCACTCTATTTATGAATAGCTCCATTTTTCTCACAGAAATCCTTATGAGTGGCAATGCTATATACTCATCTCCCCTATTAGATCTAAGTCTCTTTATTTTTCTAATTAATTGATTTTTAATTTTTCTTTATATTTTAAACACATGTCTTTAGTCTCATCTTTAGAACTAAGAAGGTAAATTTTGGTATATCTAAAAAATTCATCAATAAAAGATACAAAATATTGTTTACCTCCTTTATTAACAGTATTCTTAAAGTCTACCAAATTTGTATGGATTAATTCTAAAAGTGCAGTACTTTTGTATGCCACTGAATTAAAAGGTTTCTTAGCAAACTTCGCTTCAACACAAATAATGCACTTGGAAACATTATCAATAATTATAGAATTTATTAGATGTATGTTTTTTAGTCTTATACTAGATGCAAAATTCACCTGACCTAATCTATAATGCCAAAGATTAACAAATTCAACAATATAAGCAGAAGCAACAGAGGTACTCTCATTAAAATCAATAGCAAAAGTAAAGACAATGTTCAATACAAACATACCATCAACCAAATAACCCTTCCCTAAATAATCCCCATTTTTAATGATTATAGCCTTGTCAACTTTAAAAGAATTTTAAGCCCAGCCTTATAAAGCCAATTACTAGAAATTAAATTCCTATGCATAGACGAGATATAAAATGCATCATACAAGGCTAAAGTTTTCTTAGAAGTAAGTTTTGACATGATTTTTCCATTACCAAACACTCCTGCAGTTGCAGAGTTTCCCATGAAATCACAATCTCCATTATCAACTTCCTCAAGGTTGTGAAATAGATCTTTGTTTGCACATAAATGCCTAGATGCTCTAGTATCTAGCACCCAATCTATTTTGTTTTCCACCATATTTGCCTCTACTCCCATAACAACAATTATTTCTTCCTTTTCAAAAAGATTCACTTGTGAAGCAGGTTGTCCAGCATGTTTTTGTCTTTGATTCTGCTACCCTTGTCGTTGATAACATTGGTAAGCTTTGTGCCTAAGTTTTCCATAAACAAAACATGTGACCTTATTTCTCTAGATTTTTCCATCTCCTTTATTGACATTGAATTTCTTTTGGGGAAAGTACAAAAAAGGACCTCGTGATTTAATGCATTTGCAATTTAGGGTCTGTGAAAATTTTTGTGACAATTTAGGATTTGTGGTTCAATATGTTAGCAAAATAGGGCTTTCACCATTTTTTATCTGATGTGGCGCTAATGTGGCATAAAAGTGTAAGATGAAAATTAAAGCCATGTCAGACGAAAGTAACAACATATTAGGCATAAACCCCATTTTGCTAATAAATTGAACCACAGACCCTAAATTGTCACAAAAAATTCAACAAACTCTAAATTACAAATGTATTAAACCACAATGCCCTATTTTATACTTTCCCCATTTCTTTTTCTATTGTGCATATTTCTAGACCTTATTCACTTTGCCTTTAAACCTATCTTTGTTATATGGAGCAATAAATTCAATAAGGTTAGCACTTATAGAATTAGTTGATAAAGTACTAATCTTTTCTTTTAGGCTATTTGCCTCCTCAGTCTTCATATGACTAATGAGATCCTGGAGTGACATGTTCTTATTTTTGCGTTTCAGATAGTTTCTGTAATCATTTAGGAAGGAGGGAATTTTTCTAGCAGGACATTTACTTTATGCATTTTCATTTCTTTATTCAGCACATCAACAAAAGTATTTTCATAGTCATGGACTTATTCCATGATAGGTTTGTTGTCGACCAATTAGGACGGTAACTACTTGCCTATGACATATTTCTTTTTACCTGCATCATCAGAGTCGTACCTCTTCTCCAAAATTTCCCAGATGACCTTAGCAGATTTTTATTTAACCAGCAGATCAAACAAATTATTAGTCATATGATTCAGCAAATATCCGTTTATAGTCTTGTTATCTTTCTTATGTTTGATTCAAGCATCTGCAACAGACTTCTTAGAGGAAGGCACCTGTGTTGTGACAATAGAGGCGGGTGTGGCAGGACTTGAGGGTGTGGCAATATTGATTTTAGAACTAGGCAGGTCCTTAAATAGCTCATAATTGACCTCCTATTGTTTGAAGAAAATCAATAGCTTCTAGGACTAGTGCTTGAGTTTATTTCCATCCAAATACTAAATCTAGGTCAAGTTAGAAAAAGATTTGTACATGGAGACAAACTTAGTGATTCTCTACTGAATGCAAGGTTCACTTTCAAATTGTTAGAAAATATATTAAAACAAACAGTAGAGAGAAATAAAAAGTAATTGGAATAGAAAAATAGAGTCCACTACCTTGAAAGCTAATTTTGTCACAACCGAGGTGCAATTTTAAGAATCGAATAGCTCCCCGAGGTTAACACAACTAGTCCCTAAACATGTGCACTTGTAGTTGGAAACTTGGAAGCTCACAGAAATAATTGTTTAGAAATTTCAAAAAGAAAAGAATGAGAAGAAGTGATGATTTTTAGTGTGTCTAACAGCCTTATAGAAGTAACTATTTATAGCTAGAGAAGATTAAATATTTCCAAACATGATCCACGAATCATGGGGTTAAACAAAACACCATCCTCAAATCAAGGAATAATGTGAATATTTAGATTTACAAATCAAATTCTCCATATACAATCGAAAAATGAAGGAGGAAACTAAAGGCATTAATGAGTAGAAATATTTTTCAGATAAAGAACTAAAATCCTGAGAAAAAAAATTTTATGAAGAATAAAAACATAAAAATTAAGAGAATAGGCCATAACACTCATGCTCGGCCTGAACGGGCAGGCCACGTTGCGCATGCACGTGGTATTTCGGCTTTTCCTCTCTACCCACAAAAAAGCTTAATCCAAGACTTCAAACTAAAGGCTTTGGCTTTTAATGTATAAACCACAAAACTAATTTTTCAATGTGGGATAAGTGTTGAAAAGAGAAGTTTAAGAAAACAAAGTGAGGGAGCAAGCTATTACTAATAGTTGCCTTAAGATGTTGGCAATGGCGACACTCGTCATCGATTATAGAATCAGCAGCACTGAGTTGGAGCAGATTTGTTAGAGTTTTGATACGATGTCCATTCCTTTGTTGTTTGAGGTAAAAAAAGTATTATTTATAGTATTTTTAGTGTCCTAGGATAGTGGAGATGTTGCCCTAACTTGGTGCGTATCTCTCTTGTTACAGACCAAGACTTATGTCAAGTGGGCTTTTCTACAATACTCGGCCTAAACCATATGCAAAGTTACCTTAAAGTTGGATCGGTGGTATGGTTGAATCAGAGTTTGTTGTTTATTCTTGCTCAACTTATTGAGCCAACCCAGACGTTTTTTGAACACAAGTTTGGGCCTTTGTTTCGGCCAGTCAACGATCAGCAAACTACATTCAATTTAATCATGATGGCATATTTCAAATTTTAGTTACATTTAGATGGTTTAGATACTAAATTTACTGCTAAAAAAAAGATACTAACTAAATTTAGTTCAAATGAATATATATTAAGTTGGGGTCAATGATTTTTTTTTAAAAAAAGTTGGGGTCAATAAATGTTGAACATATTTTTTTAAAAAAAATTAAAATATGTTTTTTAAAAGAAAAATTATTATAAAACATTACAATATGTTTAAATTGCAGGAGTGGATTGAATATCCACTTTTTTTATTTTTGGCCAAATGGATTGAATATCCACTTCAAGACTCGGATAGAATCATTTTAGTTAACTAATCCAGAAAAAAAAGGTTAAATTTATAAAAATATGAGTAAAGTAAAATATGATTGGGGTAGCCAGTGCAATAATAGACCATTATGTAGAAGAAATTTGAATGAGTTGAAGATGAAACTTAAATTTCTGCAGATTTGAGAAGCAAAAAAGTAACAAAAAGATGAATTTGCTACATTAATACTACTAATCCAAGATTTTCATGTTCATACGTATTTCTACTCTAATAAGCAAAAATAAAAAGGGATTCAAAAAGAGTGTTGGTTTGATAGCTATACCAAGAAGTAGTTTGTTTGGTAGCGGTCTCTTTACTGAAGTTGATTTTGATGGGACAGAGTGAGAAATAAAAACGCAACCATTCCTTCTCTTCTCAATCATACAAACCACACCCAGATGCTATGTATGTAGAAGTAGAGAAAACTAGAGTTATTTCACCTCCACATAAAAGTACTATACAGAAATTGAAAACTAGACTTAAAGAAACTTTCTTTCCTGATGACCCTTTACTCCAATTGAAAGGACAACCATTTAATAAGAAATGGATTGTTGCTGCTCAATAAGTTTTCCCAATCCTTCTTATAATCTCAAGCTTTTCAAATCTGATATTGTTTCTGGCCTCACCATTGCCAGTTTAGCCATTCCACAGGTTCTTTATAAATCAAATTTAATGTTTTATTTGATCAATTTTTTTGTATCTTTTTTATATAAATTTGGTGTGAAGAGAGATTAAAGGTGCAGCAGGACAACTCAGCTAAGCTAACACCTTTGTAGCACCAACACACAAAACCCTTCATATACTTATTAAATATTTCCTTTGTTTTCAGGGTATCAGTTATGCTAAGCTTGCTAGTTTACCTCCAATAGTTGGCCTTTGTAAGCAGTTTTTCTTTTCTTTTCTTTTCTTTTTTTAAAAAAAATTCATGGTGGTCTTGAATTTTTTATACTCGTACAGATTCAAGCTTTGTTCCTCCACTAGTATATGCTGTTATTGGAAGTTCAAGAGATATAGCGTTGGGTCCTGTTTCAATTGCTTCTTTAATAATGGGATCAATGCTAAGACAAGCAGTATCTCCCACAACTGACCCTCTTTTGTTTCTCCAATTAGCTTTTTCTTCCACCTTTTTTGCTGGTGTATCCCAAGCTTCTTTAGGATTATTAAGGTACTTTACTTTTCTTGAAGTTAGTATTTATTTACTTTTTTCTTTTTAACTGAAATTGATGATAATTAAATGAGTGGGTTTGTTCAGACTGGGATTTATTATCGAATTTCTTTCAAAAGCTACTTTGATTGGGTTCATGGGTGGAGCTGCTATTATTGTATCTCTACAACAGCTTAAAAGCCTTCTTGGAATCACTCATTTTACAACACAAATGGGTTTAGTTCCTGTTTTGAGCTGTGTTTTTCACAATACTCATGAGGTAATAATGACAGACTTCTCAATTGTCACTAATTGTATCAATAATTAATTTTTTGTTTTGCAGTGGTCATGGCAAACAATACAAGGCTCAGATATATACCGTGATCTTCACCATTATAAGGAAAGCTTTAATGGTTCCTGGTTTCATCATTTTAAGCATTGAAGCCCCTATCAATTTTGCTAATACAACTTACCTCAGAAAGGTTTATGGGTTGCAATTAATTTTTTTTTTAGAAAAGAAAATTCCGAATGGGCTTTCCACTGCAGGATTCTGAGATGGATAGAAGAATATGAATCACTAGAAGTTGCAAAGGATCAATCAAATGTCCACTTTGTGATACTTGACCTGTCAAGTACAACATTAAGAAATTATCTTTTTGTTTCTAACTATAATCTCCATATTTAATACAGCTTGTTCATGTGAACTATAAATTTCAGCTGTGAGTGCAATAGACACAACTGGAGTCTCACTCTTCAAGGATTTAAACAAAGCAATGGAAAATAGAGGGATTGAGGTAAGTACACTACACAGCTGGTGCTAGTTTAACCTCAGTTTTTATTGAAATGTTGTTTTGTTATCACAGATTGTAGTGGTGAATCCCATGGGGGAAGTGATGGAAAAGCTGCAACGGGCTGATGATACTCGTGATATAATGAAGCCACATACCCTTTACTTGACAGTCGGTGAAGCAGTGGCTTCACTCGCATCTACAATCAAGGCTCAATCATCAATCCACGTATAAACCAGATTCCGGATTTCATGAAACCTTGGCCAAAATAGGAAATCATATGTACCAATAATGTGTATGTATGCAACTTCAGTGTAACGTTCATTAACTTACCATATATGCCTTTCTCAATTCAACTACAAAATCAATATTCACAAGGTCAAATCCACGTGCTCTCAGTTTTGAAAAATCATGATTGATATTCCAATAAACTTCGCACAAATACGAAATGAAGAGGAAAGAATAGATAATTGCCAGGAAAAAAAAAAGATTCGCCCAGCATGATCATATAAATAAATAAATAAAAATAGGTGAAAAAAAAAAAGAAACTTGACCTGATAGAAAAGAGGACATTTTTTGTTTTTTTTTTAACCTCTGTACATCTGAATATGAAGTAAGCTACATATCATGTGTCATCACCTATGCTCAACTCCTCCAGATGACAGTATTTACAAAAGGAAGGAACCCAACTGAGCAAAATAGCTTTTGCTTGCTAGTAATTCAAGGGGAAAAAAGACGTGGGATTGAGAGGAGTGCTTCGTTTTAAGGTGTCAAATTTTTAGCTCCTTGGAAAGTTGACTGCCAAGAGATTTTCAGGTTAGAAGTTCCAGTGAGACTCAACATTGCTGATGATTACAGAAGGATCCTGAGGAAGACCGATAGGACAGTGAAATGGATCCTTGGAATCATTGGCGTTTCCGTTGATAAAGAGAATAACCAACAAGGGCAGACATCAGAAATGTCCATAACACCTGCCAGATATGATTCCATCAGAAGCTTATCATAAATTCAGAGGCTAATAAGAAAAAAGAAGAAACTGAACAGTTCAACCAAACCAAAGTTGGGCTGTTAGCCTAATGAAATGAATATACCCCCAAGCATTCAAACATATAATATCAAGTATTACAAGTACCGTGTTGATGGTCTGCCATCTTTCCAGCCTCTTGATTCTAGACTGCATATCTTCTATTATGCCTTCTATAGGAGCAGCTTCCCTAGTTGGTGAGGATTCTGAAGCTGAGCTGTTGCCCTGTCAATTTGGCCACATTACTTGTTTATTTTTCTATTAAACCAGTCATGAAAAACATTCACACAGAAACTTGAAAAATAATTGCTTCAATGTCCCTCGCATAAGGATCGCATAGATTTTAACAACTCAACAAAGCCTTAATCTCAAGTTAATTGGAGTCGGCTATATGGATTCACTTTCTCCACTCGGGGCGATCGTTAACCATATCATCAAAAATGTTTAAAAACTCAAGATCATTAAATGACTCTATTCCAAGTTAGTTTAGGTCTATCCCTCCTTTTTTTACCCACATTTACTCTAATGTATTCTAATTTTCTAACCGGTGCATCTAAAAGTCTATGTCACACATGTCTGAACCATCTTAGTCCCCCTTTTCTCAACTTGTCTTTTATAGGGGCAGCTCCGACTGTATTCCTGATATACTAGTTACGGACTCTATCTATTCTAGTAGGTCACACATCCATCTTCGCATCCTCATTTCCGCCACACTAAGTTTAGAGACTTGTTGTGCTTTTATAGCCCAACACTCACTGTCATACATCATAGCAGGTCTCACCGCAGTGCGATAAAATTTTTCTTTTAGTTTATGTGGAATCTTTCAATCATATAATTCTCCGAAAGCACTCCTCCATTTCATCTACTCCGCTTTGATCCGATGACCAACATCATCCTCCCAATCTTCATCCTCTTGCAAGATAGATCCTAAATATCTGACATGTATACTTTTAGATATGGCAACGCTTTCTAAACATATGTCCATCTGCCCCTTCTTATTACCTTCACTAAATTTACAATGCATATACTCAGTCTTCTTCCGATTAATTTTGAAGTCTTTCGACTCCAATGCACTTCTCCATTATTCTAACTTCCACTCAACTCTTTCTCGAGTCTCATCTATGAGCACTATATCATTTGCAAACATCATACACTGAGAGATTTCCTCTTGTATATTTTTTATCAATTCATTCATAACAATAGTGAAAAGATAAGGGCTTAAAACTAATCCTTGATGTAATCCGAACGTGATAGGGAAGTCTCTTGTATCACCTCCAGCCGTACGTACACTACTAACTGCCCCATCATACATATCTTTAATTACTTGAATGTATCTAACTAAAACATTCATACGTTCGAGAGCCCACCATAAAACATCTCGTAGCACTATCATACGCTTTTTCCAGATCGATAAACATCATGTGTAAATCTTTCTTCATCTCGATATTTCTCTATCAGTCTTCTAATAAGAAAGATTGATCCCATAGTGGATCTTCCAGGCATAAAGCCAAATTGGTTAGCATTGATAGATTTGCAACTCCGGAT
>CAOJBK010643324.1:0-31592 GCA_948294925.1 Codiaeum variegatum | reverse complement strand
AGGCTCTATGGCATTTAGTTACCATTGAATGTCTAGTCCTTTTCTTCAGCATGAAATAGGTTAGGAAACTAGAGCTAGTACTTGAGAGCTTGATTATTTTTCTTGAGAAATGAAACAAAAATAACAATAAGTCCATTCATGAGACTTTGAAAATTATAACATATTCTGCTAATTTCATATTGTGATAAGCGATATCTAAAAGCAAAACCATAAATAGTGCTAGTAGCCTGCTAAACAAGTTTGTAACTAGTTGAGTAACTAGGGGTCAGCACCATAAAGCATTTACCTTCATGTCAAAAGACTAGTGATGGGTCTGGCTAAGTCGGGTCCCATGAAAAAAAATTGAAAGTTTCATGAGTTTAAGTGAAAAATATAGAAAAAAATTCGATTCCTAAGAAAGATCGAGCGAGTGAACTCGAGGAATGCTTAGGTTGAATGACTTAATGCTAGCCATGTTTTTAAGACTAGACATACATTATGTGATTGAATTTCCTTGGAGCTAGGTTGTGGGAATAGTGTCTTCGTGAATTTTGAATTCGATCATCATGTTCTTAGTTTAGCCATGAAATCGATGTGTAGTGAAAACGAGTTGTGTATTCAAGTGATTTTTACTCTTTTTTCTTTTGTCTTAATTTTTGGGTCTTTGAAGTACAAGTGGAAGTTGTTTGTTATTTAAGTTTAGGTTTGCTTGAGGATAAACAAAAGGTTAGTGTGGAGGAGTTTGATAATGGCCAAAAATACCTAGTTTTTACTTTGTCTCGTGGCTATTATTTGAGTCCAATTGCATTTAATTTACTTATTTTAGTATGTTTCCATCTTTTTCTAGGTCTTAACATCAGTCCGGAGCTAGATAACACAAAAAAAATTAGATTTGGTGCATAAATAAGGCAAAATGGAGAAAAAAAATAATATTTAGAGCATTCATGACTTAGCTCACGGGTGTTACCACAGCCCGTGACTGCAAGATGAGCTAGTGTACTAAAAGCTCAAGGCATAAACTCAGTGTAGTAGCCATCCATATGGTCACAGCCGTGAACAATCCCGTGATTTAGTAAATAACTACTGGACTGAAAGGAGGGAAAAGAGAACATTTGTCATGCCTTGTGTTATAGCCGTGACCATGCAAAAGTCTTATAATATAAATAGCATACTATAAAAAAATTAAGCAACTTTTTGACTATTTTTAGAAGTTCTCGATTTCTAAACCCTAACAGAGCCAAGATAGTGAAAAAGCACATTAAAAAGCAAAATTTAAGAGAGATTTGCACTTCAAGATCAAGTTTCAACCAAGATTCAACAAGGGTATTGAGGGTTTAGGTGTAGATGCTTAGAATCCATATGGGTTTCTTTCTCTTTTATTTTCTATTTTAATATTTTTATTATGAATTAAATACTTCTTGTCTACCTAGATTAGATAAGTATTTCATATTTGTATGGATAAATCAACTTTTATACTCAATGAATGTTTAGTGTTTCTTCAAGGAGTGTTTTTATTGATAATTTCTGCACTTTTCATCTTCAATGCATGCTTATTGATGATTACTATTTCCTAATCTTTATAAGAGATAGAAAGTTTGGGTTTTGAACACTAAGAGACATTTAGGTTTGCTATGCTTGCTAGAAACAGAGGTGTAGACTCCTAGTTTTATATTTGTTTCACATGTTTCTTAATTCTTTTCCTATTTGA
The DNA here is from genome assembly GCA_948294925.1 of Codiaeum variegatum. Lineage (NCBI taxonomy): Eukaryota > Viridiplantae > Streptophyta > Magnoliopsida > Malpighiales > Euphorbiaceae > Codiaeum > Codiaeum variegatum. Next base: position 29,905 of record CAOJBK010643324.1, on the reverse strand, counting down.
TTAGTTGTGAGAAGATATTCCCTTCCTTTACTTAGGAATTACCGGTTTGATTGTTTGAGAGAGGATTAAACCTAATTTATATGTGAAAAACTCATTTGTCGTATGCCTTAAATTCTCATTGAGTTGTTGATTTTTTATGCAATTTAGTTAAATATGAGTCGAAGTCTAGGTAGATGTTTCTCATCTTGAATTTTATCCTTATGTTTGATTTTCATCTTTAATTGTCGATTAGTTTAGTTTAAGTTTAAATTTTAATTTTTTAGTCATTAATCTAAGCAATTTATTAGTGAGCTAGACAATAGTTTAGGAGAGTGAGTTAGTGCTTGGTTGATTGAACCCATAGAATCCCTTGGGAGAATAATATTGGGACCCATCGATTATATTACTTGGTACGATCCCGTGCACTTGCAAGTGTTATGGTCGGCATGCATCAGACGATCTTCTGGATTAATGATGTTCCTACCAATCATCCTATGACCGTGAACTTGCTTTAAAGTCTATGGAAAAGAGAATCTATCTCCAAATTCCTAAATGCTTTGAGAATAGATTCTTTCACATAAGACTTAAGGAACATATATACATTAATCACTAAAATGAAAGGTATCACTAAATGGAACATATATATTAAAAGTTATAATGGGATTAAGATTATAAATATATATACAAAGCACATGCTCTAGGGCATACAACCTTAACACACACATCCTAGGGTGATTAGCAAGCTTGTGTAGTAAACCACTGTTTGTGGATAATTTCATTGGTGGTAGATCAAGGTTGAGTTATGGGAGGGTATTAATTAGAATGGACATTTTGGGGGGAGCTTCTTCATGAGGTTTAGTTTGAGGATGAGTGTCACAATCTATATGTATAACCTGTCTAGTATGAAGGGTTACCTCAATATTATCCTTATTTTAAGCAATTCTATCATGTTGAAGCAAAATGTACTAAAGGGAAGCAATGGATTAAGAAAACATCTAAAGATGTTTAGGGTGATTCTAGAACTACTTTGGGTACAACTACATTGAAAGGTAAATCTCCTATTAATGATTAGTCGATGTATCAAAAGTTGTTAACCACCAGGGGCCACTGTCTAGGAGGAAACTTATTACTAGTTCATTTAGAAGTAAGTTTGAAATTTGTGAGGGGGTGTCAAAGCTAGGACTTTTGATATTTATGTTAAGTGTATAAATATTGATATTTTACCCATGTTTTTAGTTCTTTGATTTATAAAATTGAGTTTAATCTATTTGTCCCAATGATTTCAAAGGTACCCTTAGGGAATTGTTCATATTTTTTTGTTGTCCTTGAAGATTGGGTTGAAATCATGGACTTGAAGTTTTAAAAGGACAAATTTGTTCTATAATAAGTTTTGACACACCCACATTGACACAGTGGTTTCATTTCAAGTTCACTGGGAGTGTCAATTTATGGAAAAATTCATAAATCAACACATTTGAAGATGCTGCCACACCCATTGACACCATTGTGACCATAAGTGTGTTGATATAAATGTCTTAGCATGTAAAATTCTTTGAGATGCCACTTAACGAGGATCGAATTACAACTTCCAAAAACACTTCATATAGTTTAGAGAGTAGAATTTCAGAGCATTTTTAGAGGTTTAGATTGCATCAAGATGAAGAGTTCAAGGATCAATACTTTAATCTATAAATAAGTTTCTATTATTTCTTCTCTTTCTTTATTAGTTTTTGAGCTTCTTGTAATGGATCTTTACAAACTTGTTTTAGCTTTCATTTTTTATACTATGAGTAATTAAATTTCCCATCTAGGATTTGGAATGCAGTTATATAATGATATTATGTTCTTGATTATTTAATGGATTTGAACTTTACAAATGAATGACATTAATTGATTTTATTCTTAATGTTAGGGTTTATTTAGACAATAAATCTTTAATTTTAGAGTGTTGAATCAAAATTACGAAAGTTGAGATTCAAACTCTAATTGTAGAATAAATTAACTTAGGGTATGTAATAATTAGAGATAAGATTGCTCTTAAGAGACATTCAAAATAATTTTCATTATGCTTAATGAGTTCTTTCTAATTCTATAATATCACGAGAGTAGTTATTGGGATTAGATTAAATATTAGTAATTTAACTTGAGAGGGAACTTTACCTAGTTAAGGAAAATTAGGTCTTGCATTCAATTGTAAAGGAATGCACTGAAAGGTAATCCATAAAACATAATGAGTTATTTAGTGAACCTCAAGTCCTAGGTATCTATCATTATTGAATTTAAGTTTATTATTGCAATTGTTTCTTACTTTAAGCTTTAATATTTGCACTTAGTTTTTAATTGTCTAAATAATAATTGAAGCACTTAATTGGCATTCATCATCCCTTCCTCTGTGGAGACAATACTTAATACTAATCGTTAAAACTATAGGCACAAGATGTAAACTTGTAGAGTTTCCTAGCAAGTTTTTGGCACCATTATTCGTGAAGATGATAGAGTTGATATCAAGTACTATGAATAAGCTATTAACTTAGACATTTTTTTTATTTGTTTCTAATTTTTCCTTTGAAAATTTTCTACATAGGTGGCTTAGACGTTGTATAAGAAGTGATAAGAATGTCAAACTAGTTGAGTACAACTCTGAGATAGAAAACAATTATAGAAGGTTAAAAATGGAGAAGAGGGAATGATTGAGAGGAGGAACAAAGGAAAGTGAACCAAAAGATCTCTTTGATCCAATTAATTAAGAACAAGAAAAGGACAATCAAAGAGATAAGGAGGTGAAAGATGGATGAGCAAAAGATTTGGTGGACTATGCATGCCTATTATAGTTGTCAGGCCTAGTATTTAGAGGCCCACAATTATTTCTAATAACTTAAACTGAAGTCATCTCTTATCCAAATGGTGCAGTAATCTCCATTTGGATGAGTCCTAATGGAGGATTCTAATGCACATATTTCTAATTCTTGGAAATATTTAACACCATTAAGATGAATAGTGTGAGTGACAATGCTATAAGGCTAAGGGTTTTCCCATTCTCACTAAGGAACAAAGCCAAAATGTGGTTGCAATCTTAGGCACCGAATGTTTATAAATACATGTGATGGCTTGACTAAGGCTTTTCTAGGCAAATACTTTGCATCGGGTAAAATAGTAAGGTTGAGAAATGACATCACCAACTTCACTATGTATTGTGGGGCATCTCTCTATAAATCGTAGGAGCATTTTAAAGAGCTGCTAACTATAGGGTTCTGGTATGGCTAATTGTTCATTCTTTTTATAATGGGTTGACACCTTAAAATCCAAAGCACCATAGATGTATAAGCTGATGGTTCCTTGATAAAGAAAAAAGAAGAAGAGGCTTTTGAGATGATTAAGGAAATGGCTGTAAATAGCTACCATTAGTCTAATGAAAAGGGTCCTGTAAGAACGGAAGCTTGGATTTATGAAGTGGATAATATTTTTATGCTTACTTCTAAGGTAGATGCCTTGACTAAGGCTTTGAGAAGACTGGGTTCCTTTCCAACACTCAAGTAGTAATGGTGTGTGAAGGAGGAGGGCATTTAACGACTGAATGTCATGGGTATGAGCAAGTTAATTTTGTCAATAACCTTTTAAAGAAGTAAAGTAGTCCATTCTTCAACACTTATAACCCTGGTTAAAGGAACAATCCTAATCTATCTGAGGATGGTTAAAGGAACTAAAGGTGACCATACTAGAATGCCTATCAGCTGAGGAAATAGTAACATGGAAATACACAATAGGAGAGTAAGTCTTTTCTTGAGGCATTGATTGAAAGGTTTATTAGGGATTCTTTAGAATACTTCAAAAAGATGGATAGGAAATATGACAAGCTATATAAAAAGGTTGATTGGATCTCTCCTCAGAATAAGAATTTAGAGATGCAAATGTGGTAATTGGCAAATGCATTCAATGCAAGACCTTAAGGTGCCTTGCCAAACAAACTAGAAGTCAATCTAAGAGAGCATTGTAATATAGTTTCATTAGGGAATACTAAGTAATTGGAAGAAATAGTTCCAAAGACAGTTAAGGAAGCTACAAAGGAAGTTGAAAAGGTAGACATTCAAGAGGCTAAGAAAGAGGTTGAGACTGAGATGAAAAGTAAGTATGTGCCACTCGCTCCTTATGTGCCACCAATTCCTTTTCAAAAAAGGTTGAAGAAGAATTTGGAAAAAATCATTGAAGAGGACATCAATAATACTCCACCTAAAGTTATTACTAAAAATTTAAAAGAAAATAAGGTGGAGGAGAAGCAAAAAGAAATGGTACAACCCACTCTTGAGAAACTCAATGTTCCACAAGTCCCTTATCCTTAGAGATTAAAGAAGTAAGAATTGGAGAAGGATTTTGATAAGTTCTTAGATATTTTCAAGAAACTTTGCATCACCATTCCTTTTGTCAAGGCTTTGGCTCAAATGCCCAAGTATGCGAAGTTTCTTAAAGAGTTGTTAGCTAGAATGAGAAAGATTGAAGACACTTAAGTAGTAATAATCACTAAAGAGTGTAGATAAAAATTAGCTTCCATAAAAGCTTAAGGACTTAGGCAATTTTTCTATTCCTTGTCTTATTGGTGATACTAATATCGATAAAGGCTTATACAATTTGAGGGTTAGTGTTAGTACAATCTATTTGTGAAGCATTAGGGTTAGGTTAAATAACCCTACCACAATGACATTACAATTAGCTGACTGATTTGTGAAGTCTCTTGTATATTAGAGAATGTTCTGCTAAAAGTTGGTAAATTCTTCATACCTGTGGACTTTGTGGTGCTTGACATGGGACATGATGTGGAGATTCCTCTTATACTTGAGAGACCCTTTTTGGCAATTGCTCGAGCTTAGATTAATGTAGAAGAGGGGACACTAACTTTGAGAGTGGGAGATGAAAATGAAATGTTTAAAATAGTTGGATCATCTAAAGCTTCCACTTTTCCTAATGATGGTGGACATATTGGTAAGCATCATTCCTTTGAAAAGTTAATCAATGAAAGCTACAAGAAGCTAGGAAAGGTAACATAACTTTTAAGGTCATTGACGTTAAAGAAGTGCTTCATGGGAGGCAATCCACTCATTTTTTATGCTTTTAGTTTAGGAACTTTGGTGTTTTATTGCTTTGAATTCATTAGAATTTATTTTTTTTTATGATTAGGTGTGTTGGTGTGTATGTTTAAATGTAGATCCAGATCAAAAGATTGAAAAATTTGATTGAGTTTGTGTGAAATAGTAAGATGACACATCCAGGTCATTTAGGAGTGTTAATTGCTTGAGAAATAGTAGCTTACAACACATCCAGTAACATGAGAGCGTCAGTGGGCATGTTGTAAGCTTTACCACGCAGTTTAAATGACATACCCAAGAAGCATAGGCATGCTAATGGGCATGTCATAGGATATAAATTGAATATGGACATGTTTTAAAAGATTTTAACACAATCGTTTCACACATAAACTCATTACTTCCAAATTTCTCTCAATTCCTTTAATCAATCTCACTTGAAAACATTTTTTAAATCCTTTTATGTGTGATTTTGAGTTTAAAAACAAGATTAGGATTTACATTACTTTTTGCATCAAATTTTCAAGTTCTTCATAGCACAACAAGAGGTAAGCTTGAACACTCATTCTTTTTCAATTTTTTGGCAATTTCTTGAAATTAATTTATGGGGTTTAGTTCTTTTTCTCTAAAATTGTTGAAATTACACTGGGTTTGTGTTCATTCATAATTTCAGGTTAAATTTTGAATGATTTTACAAATTTTGCCTAGAATTCAACCTAGGTTATGAATAATTCATCCAAAAACAAATCCATAGTTTAGTTTTTTTTTTAAAAAAAAATTTTAATCATTGGGTTAGATTATTGTTGAACTTTTATGCTTGATTGTGTGATTTTATACATTGTCCATAACTAATGATTGAAATTGTGATATACTCATAGTTAGGATTCAAGTCTCTAAATAGAAATTGTGAAAACAATTTAAAGTTATAAATGAGTTTTTGCTTGAAATTGATGAGTATTGGGCTTATAATTGGTGGAATTGTGATTGTATATTATTGTTGGGTTGTGCTACATATAGGTATCAAAATTTTGGCTTAGTTCTTATTATGTCGTTATAATGTGGAAATTTTGGTAGAGCTAACCTTGAATTTTGTTTTTTTTTTTGTTTACACAGTTTTGTTGTTTGTTTTATAGACATAGGACTAAGAAAAGAAACACAATGCCACCCTGTGAGGCCCTGACCTCTGAGCGTGGCGAGCGTCTCGAGCTTTCTTCTTAAGGAAACCAACCATAGAGGGGAGGATTATGCACGATGTTGGCTTTCGAGTCTCACATGAGGAGAAGCCCTTTTGGGCCCGTTGGGTGTGTGTTGTGAGTCGCCACTTAATGCTTTAGAAAGATATTTCATTTCATGGCTATTAAGGAACCAATTTGATATTAACTCCATAAAAATAGTAATTTGTACGTTTGGAAAAGATACAAGCCTCCAACCAAAGGATGAATTCGGGCACTCGTGATTGATACAAGTTAAATTTTAGGAAAATATTAATTTTTCTACAGTGTTTACTCTAAATAATATGTATTTGGTAAAAACATGATTTCATGTATGAATGGCAATATATTATGATGCATGAACAGATATGGCATGTAGCTATGATGTATGAATAAAATATGACATGGATGACGAATAATGAAAGCAATAAAATAAATAAAACAATGAAATAAATGAAATAATAGGGATCTCTCCTCTAGCCATGATGGTACTAGGGAGAGAACACATCCCCAAACAGCGAATAAACGAAATAATGAAATAAATTAAATACAAACAAAAAGAATCATATATAAAGGGCATCCCTCCTCTAGCCATGAAGTATAGGAATGACACATATTCCCTTTTGAATAAACACTCATATAAAGAAATAAAAATAGAAATATAATGACAAAAATAATGATAAAATAAAAATAAGAAGGCATATCTACTCCATTAACAACAAGCGTGTTAAAAAGTAGATCAGATAGATTCCTCCATTAGCAGTTATGTGCCAAGAAGGAATCGTATAAATCACCATTATAATAGATAATATAAATAGAAAATAAAAAAAATATAAAATTGAGATAAAACTAAAATAAAATTGAAGTAATAGAAAGGGTAAAGAAACAATAAAAAAGGAAAATAAGAAAAAATTAGTTTGGACTTGAAGATTTGAAATGGCTTGCCTGTGTATCCCGTGGAATGGGAATCAAACCCCACACAATTCTCCCTTCTTATGAAGGGTTGGTAATTGTTTAAAATTGGGGTTTGTTATAGAAACTTATTGCTTTTAGTTTGTAAAAATATTAACTAGATGAGTTTTTAATCAGTTCAGTTTTTGATTAAAAAGGTAATTTTTGATATGAAAATCTTAGTCAGGTTTAGGATTTGGAAAAGAAAATGAAATGATTTAGATTTTACCTTTACTTTTCATTACTTCGGAATGGGAAGATCTGTCAGCTTTACAAAACTAGAACGAGTATTTGTAGTGTTTGGGGTCAATTTTGTGTGAGTGGTTAGTCAGAGGTTCAGGTATTATGGACTTTGAATAGAGAATTTGACAAAATGTCGGAGCAAATATTTTTTTTAAAAATAGTGACCGGAGGGTCTTATCAAATTGGTCTGTAAGAAAAGTTAAAGCATGCTCAGGGGGGCATGAAGTGTGCTTGGAGAACATGGAGCATGCTCAAAGGACATGGAGTATGCTCGGAGGATATGGAGCATGCTAAGAGGACATGGAGCATGCTCGGGGGGTGTGGAGCACGCTCGGGGGGCATGGAGCTGGTTTGGAGGGAATAAAGCATACTTAGAGGACATGGAGTATGATCAGAGGACATGGAGTAATATGCCATGTACTAGGAAGTGTCAGAGCACTAAAGAGTGTAGTTAACATAGCTTCAATCTTCCATGGTGGACTATTGGATGACCTTGAGTGTTAAGCCTTCTCTACTGCCAATTTATCAGCCACCACCAGCTCATCCTCTACCACCACATCCAATGGATGTCTTCTATGACTGCAATGGAGATAATGATGCTATGGAGGACTAATCCTCCATTCTTTCCTTCTAGTGAACTCTATTCTTTACTTTTTCTTTATTTGTTTTTATTTTTATATTCTGGATGAATGTTGGTATTATATTTTTATTTGATATTGTGTATGATAATTTCGATTCTAGCTAATTTAGCAATTGCACAGGCAGTAGTTTAGACACATAATTGACGAATAGTAAAAAATATGGCATTTCTATCTTCTTTTCTTTTTCTTGTGCTTTCCATGTTTTATACACATTGGGGACAATGTGTAAATTAAGTGTGGGGGAGGGTTAAAAAATTATTTATTTTCTTTAATTATTGTTGTTCCATTTTCAAATTGAGTAAGTGAATTGTTATGATTGATTGAGTTGAAAATGTGTCTTTCTCCAGCTAAAAATTTGATTTAATTATGGAAATCACTTTTTGAGGTTGGGTTTAATTGAATTAGTCATAAGCTAAAATTTGAGTATAGTGGTTTTAATTGAGGAATCAATTTTCATAATTTGCACAACTGAAATTTGAATCCTTAGTTACATCTTTTTTGTATCAAATTTAGTTTTGTAGTTAATTGAGTTAGCTTGGTAAGATAATTTATAATATCTTAGGTAACTTGGCTAATTTTCTTGAAAAATAAAGGAAAATCAAAAAGTAAAGGTAAAATTATAAATTTGACGTCTCAACTTTTCTTTTTTTGGTTTTAGTTTAGTGTCTTAAGTATATGAAAATGTTCTATTTAGGTGTTTCTAGCCAATTAACCTCTTGCTGGAGTACTTTGTCAACATAGAATGAGTCAAAAAGTAATGACAATGCTTGCCACATTAGAATTATATAATATTAAAAGTAAAAAATATCAATTTTATTTTGTCCTCTTCCAAACTGACTAAAATTGGCCAAGTAACTCAAAAAGGGGGCAAAGGGGCAGATCCCTTTACTGTTTTGTATCGTCAAGACAAATCCACTAGAAACTTAGAAAAATCCCTCAAATTGACATTAATAGGCCTATTACTTCATTACAAACCCATAGACACAAACTAGGTTCAAATAGAACTTGAAACAGACCTAAAAACTGAAAAATGTCAAAAACTAGACTAAACTGAATCAGACTGCTCGCATGTGGAGCACTCTACTAATGAGTAAAGGGCCCTATGTATGACCAATGTTCTCTGTTCATGCACCAAGGGCTTTGATCATATGCATGCCCTTCTGTTCTTGTGTAGAGGGCTTTGCTTGTGAGTAATCCCTCCACTGGTGTACGAACCCCCTCACACGTGTGCCATTTCTGTGTACGATTCAAGCATATTTTTTCATATAAATAGACCTCTCTGGGTCCATTTAAAAAATCTTTTCATACGTTGAAACCCTAGTGAGTTTAGTTACAAACAATAAATATTATTAAAAATTGAATCGATTGAAACAAGTTTTTAACATTATTCAACATTTTCTTAAAATATAGAAAGTTTTCATTTATTTATTTTCTTTTATTATTCTGTTATGGTGGAGACATGCTCCAGCATAATCAAATCCTTTGTTTCTCTTATTTCTTGAAGCCAAAAAGCAAAGGTAAATCCTTAACTCGATCAAATTCTATTTTCATTTTCTGAAACAGACTAGGAATTACACATAATCAATTTCAAAATCATTTTCTTTATCCTAAAATTGAAATGGACTAAAGACTTATTTGGTTTATTATTTTATTAAATTAAAATAAATTAGCTTATGAACCCTCTTAAACTCACTTTTCAAACAATCCCACCTTCGTAAGAAAGGAGAACTGCATGAGGTTTTATTCCCATTTAAAGGGATGTGTAGGAATGTCCTGATTTTATTTATTTATTTCTTTAGTTTCGATTTTATAGTTTTCTTTTTGTAAATCTTGCTATTTTGCTTTCCATTTATATGTTTGCTATGCTGTTATAATTTCAATGTTATTTTTGTTCACTATTTGTCCATTGGGGATTGTGTACTCTTCCTGTGTTTTATGGCTAAAGGGGGGATCCCCTTGAATATATGATCTTTTTTTTCAAAATGTAATTTAATTACCTATTTTTTTCTTATTTATTTTTGCCTTATATTGATTATTTACTTATTGAGGATGTGTGCCTTTTTTAGTACCTGAATGACTAAAGGAAGGACTCTTTTTATTTATATTTGCATTTTTGCTTTTCATTTATTATTTCCTTAATTTTGCTCATTATATATTTGTCATTCATACTTTTTTTTCCATGCACCATTTTTATATTGTATATACCTTTTCATGCATCATTTTATATTCTTCATGTATACACAAAAATAATTTTTTAAATTGAGTCCATTTCGTTAAAATCCAAAAGTAGAAAATTTTTTTTTTTTCTAAATGATTTTATAAACCAAATTTATAGTTTCTGAATTCGGCTTTGGTTCTAAGGCTAGTCCCTTTCCTTTTGCTAAAATCATTTTTTTTGGAGTCAATCATAAAAGGTTTTCCTAATTGACCTTGAATTGATTTTCTAAAATTATTAAGTGGTGAATCACTCACACACACCAAGCACTAATAAGCCCATAGGGAGTTCTTCCCATGTGGGACTTTGAACAAACCAAAATTCACCCAAAGAGGGTGGTTTCCTCAAGTTCACAACTTGAGATGTGTGGTTGCACTCTGGCAAGCCTTCAGAATACCAAAGAAAAAACCTTTAGTAACTTGCCTTAGTTTGACTTAAGTTTATTTGGAATTAGGAGGCTCATCTCTATAACATTGGATTTGGGTTTTAGTAATGTGAGTTTGCCATTGAGGTTTATTGATTCGACCATTATGCTTGAAAATTATATATATATATTTTTAATTTATTAAAGATATTAGACCTAACTTATTTGATTATAGTCATAAAAATTTGTTTCCTTTTGGCTAGGGGGTTATTTTTTTTTAATTTATCTATTGTTATGATTCACTTTGCTTGAGGACAAGCAGAGGGTTAAGTGTGGGAGAATTTGTTAAGTGCATAAATATTAATATTTTACCTATATTTTTGGTGCTTTAATTTATAATTTTGAGCTTAATCCATTTGACCTAGTGATTTCAAAGGTACTTTTAAAGAATTCTTCATATTTTCAATCGTCCTTGAAGTTTGGCTAGAAACTGTGGACTTAGAGATTTAAAAGGAGGACTTTGTGCTTTAATTGGTTTTGAAGCACCCACATTGACATGGTCATGTCATTTCAAGTATATTGGGAGTGTTAATTTAGGGAAATTTTATAAATCAACATATTTAAAGATGCTGACACATCCAATGACACCACTAGGTCCATTGGGCACGGCAATACAAATTTCTTAGCATATAAAAGGTTTTACGATGCCATTTGACGGGGATCAGACCACAACTTCCAAAAACACTTCCTATAGCTCAGAAAGCATATTTGGGAGCAATCTTGGAGGTTTAGATTGCATCAAGATGATGAGTTCAAGGATCAAGAATTCAATCTATAAGTAAGTTGCTATTATTTCTTCTCTTTCTTTATTAGTTTTTGAGTTTCTTGTAATGGATCTTTGTAAACTTTTTTTCGCTTTCATTTTCTATACTGTAAGTAACTAAACTTCTTATCTAAGATTTGGGATGCAGTTATAAAATGATATTATGTTTTTGATTATTTAATGGATTTAAACTTTGCAATTTAATGATATTAATTAATTTTTATTCTTAATGCTAAGGTTTATTTAGCAAATAAATCTTTAATTTTAGAGTGTTGAATCAAAATTACAAAAGTTAAGATTTAAACTCTGATTGTTGAATCAATTAACTTAGGGTATAAAATAATTAGAGATAAGATTACTCTTAAGAGACATTTAAAATAAAATTTCATTTTTATTAATAAGTCCTTTCTAATTGCCTAATATCATGAGAGTAAGTACTGGGATTAGATTGAATATTGATAATTGATCCTAAGAGGGAACTTTACCTAGTTAAGAAAAATTAATGTGAACCCATATTTTTATACCATCAAATCTGGCCTACCAATATGATCCTATAGACTCAAGCCATACTCAAATCGGACCTCAAATGAACCTAGAAAGCTAAAAAATGAACCGAATCAGAGTGGACCAAGATTGCGAACTGTGCGTGTGAGCTAAGGCTCTGGTGCACGAGCCAAGCGTTTGACTCTTGAGTCAGAAGCCTTGCGCATGAGTCAGGTGCCTGGTGCATGTGCCAGCTACTTGGGGCATAAGCCAGTTGCCTGGTGCACGAGCCCCATTTTTTTATTATCCTGACTTGATTTTTCTATAAATTTGACCCCCTGGGTCACCTTTCAAAGAGGATTTTTGATTCCAAACTGCTGCCAAAATACTTACTAAAATTCTAAACAACTGAAATGTTGTTGAATTCACTTTTTGAATAGTCCATTCCGATCACAACGAAGATTCGATTCGGCCTAATCAAGCCCTCCGAGGCTCCTATTCCACGTCCAAGAAAACAAAATATGGTATTTACAAATGGTATTAAAATCTAAAATCAATTTAAGTAATTCATTTTCAAAATCTTTTTACTTTAATCTAAAACTGAATTGATTAAAGCCTATTCAGTTAATGCTTTCAAAAATTAAAATGAATTCACTTCTGAACACACACACACTAGTAAAACTTCTTTTTAAAACAACTCTAACCCCTTCACAAGAAGGGAGAATGGTGTGGTATTTGATTCCCATTCAACGAGATATGCTGGAAAGCCATTTAAAGGCTTCAACTCCAAAATATTTTCTTTTCCTTTGTTCTTATTTTAGTTTTATTTTCTTTATTTATTCATATTTTATTATTATGTTGTTTTTGTTTTTTGGTATTATTTTTGTATGATATGTTGTTATAGGGGAATGTGTATGCTTCCTATGTCTTCTGGCTAGAGGAAAGATCCCTTTTATTTTATCCCTTATTTTATGTGTAATTCCATTTATTATCGTCCTTATTTTATTTGATCTTTTATTGGGGATGTGTGCCTTCTTTAGTACCCTCTTTGGCTAGAGGAAGGTCCCCTGTTATTTTATTTGTCTTTCTTTTATTGCTTTCATCATCTTACCATTCATACTATAACTTGTTCACGCATCATTTTACATATTATAATTGTCCATTCACCATGATAATATGCCATTCATGCATCAAAACTCTTTTAACCAAAACCATATGATGTTTTAAGCCAAAATTGTTAAGAAAAATGAACCATTTTTTTTTTCTAAAATCAATATTTTTATATCAATCATGGGTTTCTGAATCCATTCTTTGGTTTGAGGATCTCATTTTCTAAAATTGGGCATGTTATATCACATTTTTATATTGTGATATAAAAATATTGATCTCGTAATCAATATTTTTATATCACATTTTTAATAGAGTTAATTAGTTTCTTAATCACCTTCAAAAATAGCATGTTTTTCTAAAGATTACGTGGCAACTCACACACAATAGCAGACTTATAAGGAGTTGACTTAAAGTGAGAATATGTTCCACTGACAACATATGCAATTTTACCCACCTCACGACTAGTTTCCTCGAGGCTAGAAACTCAAAGGCGTACTGTTAGCCCGGCTAGGTGAGGCCTTACAGCTGGTGACCCTACTGGTGGATATTTTTAAAATGATAAAAACTAAGTGGACTATTTTTAATACAAACAATTTTTAGCTTAAACTCATATGACATTGGTTTCATGCATCATTTCAAATGCACCCTTATATCTTGGAAAACAAGGATAGAAAGTAGCATCAAGTGAACTTCTCTCCTTAGGACTACTTTATTGATAGTGAAATCATCCAACCCAAGGTGTATCCACTGATCCTTTTTGTTGGGATAACGAGGTTTTGCATAGCCATTGGACCCACACAAATCTCTTTGATTCACATATAGTTAGGAATATCACATTTCTAGTTGTTGGGTAGCCTTTCAAACCACCAAGTTCCATGTAATGATTAGAGTTGACTCTAAGTCCCATATATCCTAAACTCTAATATTACTATCAACATGAAACCATTTTCATTTATGCATACATACATGCATGCATCATGACATAAAAACTTAACTCAAGAGAAAAGTATTCCAAATTTTGGTTTTTTTCCACCTACCTGTTGTGGTTCACCTTTTGCAAAATGCTAATGCCCTGTCATCTTTGCAAAAGGTTAACATGTCCAACAATAATGAGCTTTCACCCAACCCCACTACCGCCAATGCCAATGCCAAAGCTAGTGCTCCACTTACTGACATTACTGCCATGCTAGCTGATGCTTTTAAAAAGTAATAAGAGACTATTATTGCCATGATGCAAGCCCAGTAGTAGACAATCCTAAGCAAGGTCCAAATAATTATGGCTCAAGTTAGGGTTCAGCCTGCGAACCATACATCCACCTCTTCCAACATGGGTAAGGATCCCATAATTGAAGATGTTATCACCCTTCCTCCACCAATTGACCATGGAGTTCCTACACCAACTATCCCTCTTTTGGATCCTTTCTAAAAGGGGGCCCAAGATAATCCTGTGTTGAAAGTCATGATGGAGAAATATGAGAAAATTCAAAAGACTTTGAACATCATCAAAAAGAAGGATGATGTGGTTGATATCCAGGTCGTTAACCTATTTCCTAATGCCAGCCTACCTCCCAAGTTCTAGATGCCAATGTTTGAGAAGTTCGATGGCACTACCTGTCCCACCATGCATCTGAAAATTTATGATGGTACACTCCGATCTTTAGGTGTAGAGGGTGAGCTCCTTGCTAAACTTTTCCAAAAGTCACTTACTGCTATGGCTCTCAAATGGTTTGTAGAATTAGACGATTCCCAAAAATTGACTTGGGGATCCATTTTTAATGCCTTTGTAAAGCAATATACTTATAATGAGGAAATAGACATTATAAGAAGGGATTTGAAAACCCTCATATAATATCCCTAAGAAACTTTCTCTGCTTTTATTTCTAAATGAAGGAAGAAATCCTCCTAAATGGTTAATAGACTAATTAAGCTCGAATAGATTGACATTGTTGTTAAGAATCTACTTCTTGTGTATCGAGACAAACATATCACACATTATGTACCAAGCATCAAAGCCTTGGTTACTATTGGCTTGCACATCAAAGATAGAATCGATACTGGTTTAATTAAGGATGAAACTCAGATGTTGTCCTCTAAATTCAAAAGGGTTGATCATCAAGGGAATGCCATCCAGAAAGAGGGTAAAGTCAATGCTATCTTGGCCTACAAGCCAATTCAGATTAAAAGAAGGGAGTTCACTAAACTAGGTGGAGTTCTACTAAGTTTAATTTATAATGAATGCCTAGATGGGGGAGCTATCAAGCCTCTTTAACCAAAGCCCATCCCTAATTACTTAAGAATTTTAATATGGATGAAAGATATGAATACCACCGAGGGCTTAGCCATAAGAGAGACAATTACAAGGCCTTTAGATATAAAATTCAAGATCTGATTGATGCCAAGGAGCTTCTCCCACCTATTCCTTGCTTAACATTGGCTCAAACCTTCTTCTTGATCATAATTTCAATTCCATCCTAGTAGAATTTTAAGAGGGAGATTCGGTCCATTTAATGTGTGATGTTATACCTTTGAGTAATTACCATTACAATGGAGATAACCTACCTTCCTTAGGGAAGTCTACCTCCCTTAATTGATCTTCTTTGGATGACTTACCTTCCTTAGGGAAGTCAATCCAAAATGACTACTGTTGTGTTATAGATTGAGACATATGTGTGTTGAAATTGATGCAATCACCACAAGTGGGAGAGTTGTTCAAGAACCTACTCCTCCATAAGTAGTTAGCTAACCAATGGGTTATTTTAAGGGAACTCCTAAACCTGAAGAGGTTCTTTTACTGAAACAGTTGAAGAAAACTCATGGAAACATCTCAATCTAGAGTCAATTATGTCATTGTATCCTTATCACTAAGCTCTTTGTAAGGCATTGAACTAATGTTAAACACCAATTTATATAACTCTAGACATTCCAGTGGCCTCCATCATAAGTTCTACAAAGGGGGCATCCATCTATTTTACTGATGATGAAATCCCACCTAGGATACCACATAACGTTGCTCTATACATCTCTATCATTACTAGAGAGATGACTGTTCCTATGGCTCTCATTGATAATGGGTCTGCTCTTAATGTATGTCCACTTAAGGTAGAAAGTTGTTTGGGTTTAGGAGCTACTGATTTCACTCCTTTTAATTAAATAGTGTGAGTGTATGATAACTCAAAGAGAGAAGTTTTGGGGGTGGGAATTATGATAGTTACCATGGGTCCTATTACTTTCTAAGTTCCCTTTCAGATCATTGATGTTACTTCATGCTTCAACCTACTTCTGGGAAGACCATTGATTCACCACGCTAGGGTGGTACCCTCCACTCTGCACCAAAGGGTCAAGTTTCCACTTAAAAATGGTGTGGTTATCATCTAAGATGATGTGAAAGGAAAATTTAAAGTCCTAAACACAGTTCCTATTGAGAGATCCAACATGAGTTGCCAACATATCCTTTATCTGGCTTCTCATTTGTTCAATTTATTGAAGATATTGAAAACTTAAAATAAGTAATCTCTTAAGATTTCAACCTTTATTGCAATCTTATGATTAGCAACATCATGAAGCACATGGCCTATTTTCCTGGTATGGGCATTGGAAAAAATGAACAAGGGATAAAATCTTTCAGTGAGTTCACCTTTTCTACTCTGCCTTTTGGTTTGGCTACCACCCAACTAATGATGAAATTGAGGAGGAAAAGGCCAAGGTGAGAGAAAGGTCTGCCATAACCAAGAAAGGGGGAGAACTTAATATTTCCCATGAGACCCTACTTTAGAACTTTAAATAGGTACTTTATGAAGGAGGGAGAAACAATTCCCTATTGTTCTTTTTCCAAACATTAGGTCTGCTTTGTGATTGGTATCAAGATTCTAGGTTTTGATGTCTTCTCTAATGTTAAAGTACTGCTTGAAGACTGTCAACCAATCTACTTTCTGACCGAGGACTATGAAGAGAATATGGAAGCTAGCCTCTTTGATGAAATAGCTATTCTTTTTTTACAATGAGGAAAACACTGACCTGGCCACCTTGATCAAGTTGGTCTAAGAGAAGCTCAACAACTGGTTCTTTGAAGTAACCCTTTTCCAACCAGTAGAGACAGATTATGAGTATGAGTCATCTGAATCTTTTGAATCTACCTCTGAGTCTAATAATGATGTAACCACCCTAAAAGGTTTTATTTACTAGTTTGATGTAACTGTGGACCTTTCACCTATCAATAAAATAAGAAAATTTTCTTGTTATGATCATATCTCTTTATTTTCTTTTGATATTACAACTGATGAATCTGACCTCACTAAATAAAAAAAAGAGAACAATAAAATTAATGAAATAAAAGATAAAGTTAAAGAGCCTATTAACACTGGCATGTATAACATTCCTAAAAATACATTTATTACATCTACATGTTTAAACAAGAATGCTATAGAAGATATGATCAAAATGTTTGAGGGCTAGTTTACTTGGAAGCCCAATGACATGATCGGTATTGATCCAAGCATCTCCATCCATAATATTCTAGCCTATCCAGATTGCAAACCTATCAAACAAAAACTCAGGCAAATGAAAGTGACATGGTCTCTCCCGATCAAGGAAGAAGTGTCCAAACAACTATCTCACAGTTCATTGAACCAATCAGTTACCCATCCTAGTTGGCCAACTTTGTCCTAGTGTCTAAGAAAGATGGAAAGGTTAAAATGTGTATGGACTACTGAGATCTAAATAAGGACTATCCTAAAGATGATTTTCCTCTTTCGCACATTGATCTATTGGTAGATGCATTCGCTAGCTCAGAAATGGTTTCCTTAACTGATCTAGCCACTAGATACAATTAGATCTTGTTACATCCTCTTGACAAAGAGAAAACAACATTCATAACAAAATGGGATACTTACATCTACAGAGAAATTCCCTTTGAAATCACGAATGCTGAAGCCACTTATCAGAGGATGGAAACCATAATCTTTCATGACATGATGCACTAAGTAGTGGAAGTTTATGTCGATGACATGGTTGTCAAAGGAACCACTACTGAATAACACTTGTAAGCACTAGAGAAGTTCTTCCTTAGACTTCACTAGTACAATCTCAAACTCAACCTTGTTAAATGTAAATTCAGAGCCTCATTTACAATGTTCCTTGGTCACATGCTAACAGGAAAGGAATTAAGATTGACCCTGCCAAATCCAAATCAATTCCTGACATGGCGCCTCCCAAAATGGGAAAGGAGATAAGGAGGTTCCTGATCTACCTGCAATACATCATCTGGTTCATCAATCAACTAACAGATAGTTATGGTCCTGTATTTGACCTACTGAAGAAGAATTCCTCCAAATAGTGGAATGAACAAAGTTAAGAAGCCTTTGAACAAATCAAGAAATACCTTCTAAACAACCTCCAAGGCCTAACAAACCACTGTTACTTCATCTTACAATTATTGAAGAAGCTATGGGTGCCATGCTGGCATAAAATGCTCTTGACTCTCATAAGGAAAATGCCATATACTACTTGAGCAAGAGAATGCTTGCATATGAGATTAAATCCAATTACATTAAGATGCTTTGCTTAGCTTTCGTATGGGTATGTCACAAGTTAAGGCACTATCTGTGGGCATACATCACACTTATCACTAAGAAGAGTCCTCTCAAGTACCTTATGGAAAAAGCTATCATCGATAGAAAAATGGATAGATGGATAACATTTCTAGCAGCCTACGATCTCAAGTATGTATAAAGAAAAGCTATCAAAGGCAGTGTTGTTGTCTATCAACTAGCCGCTGCCCCAATAGATGATCATTGGGAAGAACACGAATTTCCTGATGAGGACATCTTATTCCTTCAACAAGAATCATTGAAGCTTTTCTTTGATAGAGCAATTAATAATAAGGGGAATGGCACTAGAATGGTATTCCTTACACCTACCTAAGAGAGATTACCTGTGGCAATCAAACTGGATTTTGAGGTAACAAACAACGAAGCTGATTATGAAGCATATGTCTCTGGCCTAGAAGAAGCTATCCAGATTGGCATCAAAATTTTAGAAGTGTATAGGGACTCTAACCTAATAGTCTTGCAAGCACTTAGAAGATGGAAAATCATAGAAGAACACTGGTTCCCTACCATAAGCGACTTGAAGAGTTGGTAGTTAGCTTTGATGAATTGTCCTTTCACTATTTTATAAGAACACAGAACAAGTTCACTGACACATTAGCAACCATGCCTCAATGATCAAAATATGTGATGGGTTCCTTATCTGTCCTATTTTCATAAGCATCAAATATGAACCAAGATGCCAGTCTCACTACATGAACATCTAAGAACTTGAATAGAAGCCTTTATTCCAGGACATTTACAACTATCTTGTAAAAGGACTCTACCCCGAAGGAGCCTCCAAGTGAGAAAGGAGAACTCTAAGACAACTGGCCAGTAGTTATATCTTAAGGGGAGATATTCTTTACAAGAAAACATAGAGTGACATTCACCTAAGGTGTATTTTTTAGGAGAAGGCCAACAGAATCTTGGAAGAAGTTCATAGAGGGGAGGAAGGAGTCCACATGAATGGATGAGAAATGTCAAGCAAAATCATGAACCAAGGTTACTAATGTCTCACAATGAATAGAGATTATGAAAATTTTGTTTAGAAATGCCATAAGTGTCAGATCTACTCCAAGCTTTTGAAACTTCCTGCTTTACCATTTAATCCAATCATAACTCCTTGACCCTTTTCCATGTAAGGTATTGATGTTATTAGCAAGATCACACTAAAATCTTCTGCTAGTCATGAGTACATTCTAGTAGGTATTGACTACTTCACCAAATGAGTGGAAGTTGTGCCTTACCAAGTGCTTAAGTCAACAAGGGTTTTTACGTTCATCAAAATAAATATCATCTCAATGTATGATGTTCCATTCGAGATCATATTAGACAATGGTTCATACTTCTAGAAAGAGGTAATTACCCTCTTAAAAAAAGGTAAAGATATAACACCATCGATCTTCACCTTAGAGACCTCCAACCAATAGGACAGTTGAGACTGCTAACAAAACACTGAAGAACATCCTTCAGAAGATGATTGGAAATCATAAAGGTTGGCATTTACACTTACCAATCTCCCTCCTTGGGTATAAAACTTCATTTAAATTGGCTATCCAAGCAATACCTTACTCATTAGTCTATGGAATGGAAGTAGCCCTGCCCATAGAGTTGGAAATCCAATAAACAAGGGTTATCCAAGAAGCCTAGATTTTTGAAATTGACTGGCAACATGCCAATTATGATTAGCTCAACATGATTGATGAAAAAAGGTTAGAATTTCTTCATTAGACTCAGAATTACCAACTGAGACTAGAAAGGCATTTCAATAAAAGAATCAAAGATCGCAAACTCTGGGAAGGTGACCTGGTCTTAAAAGAAATCAGACAACTTATATAAGATCCTCGAGGAAAATTCAGATCTCCTTGAAGTGTGCCTTTCATCATCAAGAAAATCATGTCAGGCGGAGGTTTCATTTTGAAGGACATCGATGACAATGAATTCAGTCATCAAAGTAACCTCGACCATCTCAAGACATAGTACATCTAGTGTTCTTTTTGCATGAGCATACATCTGGCCTCACGTTTATGTAACAAGAGATGTGGGTCTGATTCTGTAAAATTATCATGTAATTTTTTTTCAAAATCTATTGTGAGGAGATACATAGATAACCTTTATAGGTACAGTCCAAAGCATTCAATAAAATTCAATTTTCACGTCATATGTCTTTAACATTACATGTAAAAATAAACAAAGAAAAAAAAAACCAATGAAACCTCCTAAGCAGAAAACCCAAGTGGGAGGCTTAGGTAAAAGTTAGGATACATCATGCTAGATTGAAAACCTAAAAAAGGCAGTTTAGGCAATAATAAAGGCAACTCGCTGGATTGAAAACCCTAAAGGGTAGTCCATGAAAAAAATAAAAGCTTAATAAAAATAAAATGCATTTTTATTGAGGTTTTATTCATCTTTTGAAACATCCAAAACAAAATATTCTAGATAGAAATCCAAATAAAAAACATATAGAAAGGTCCAATAGAACAAAGTTATATTTTCTAAAATAGCCTAATCTAGACTCAGACTTGCTCCTCAATCTTAGTAAAAAGAGAATAACGCTTCGCTTTCTCCTTGCACCTACATTCCTCGATCCACCAGTCAATGAACTCTAGAAGCTTGCTATAATCATTACCTTGAATCAACATCATCCTTTTGAAGTCTCGAATCTAGCCTTTAAGGATATCTTTAGCCACGTTGGCATTTACAATAGTTACCTTTAAAAGAAAACACCATCTAAGGGCATGTCCTATCTGTTTAAGGACCTTAGTAGCTTTATATCATGTCACCTCTATAAAACTAAGCAAATACACATGTTTGAGTCCCCAACTTCATCGCATAAATTGCTTGATCCCATACCACTCAGGTCTCTAATGTAAGTCATGAAAACCTAACTCCATTAGTCGGTTAATCCAATCCTTTTTAGTAGTAAAACAAATGGCAATAGTCCTAGTGTGATACTAAGATGCAGAATAATCTCTTTGAATGGGAGCTAGATTGACCTTCAGATGGTCTCTCAACCAAAGCTAAAAAATAGACATAAAGATCAAAATAATCTTAAAAATATCTAAACATGATCAACAGAAATGAAAACAAGTACCTAGAATAGAATGGGACTAATGGTCCAAGCCTCTCTTGATCTGTAGTAACGATTAAGGCTTAGTAGTGTTTCAGCCAAAATTAAGCCCGTAATAGACCTCCCTTCACCCATTTGGGGTATCAGCTCAGTAACCCTCATATTGACTCATCCAAGTGGTTTCACAAAAATATAACTAGTTGTTAAAAGAAATGCATAGGCTTTTAACCTTCTATCTTACCAAATCAGATTGTCAGAGTCATCCCAAAGCATGTCAGTTACAACAAGTAGGTTCATCTAATCATCTTTCACCAAACTTAATGCCTTTTTAGTACTTAAATCCAACAAAATCCTAAATTATTTGAAATACCTAACCTTCTCTACTAGAACAGATAGGTTAGCCTCAGGGTTAGAACCTAATAAAGCTAAAAATTCATTAAAAATTGGGGTCCATACTAGCCTCAATCGTCCATACTAGATCCCAAAACAAGATGTAAGCATTCAAAAAATTCCAATCAAGTTTGACACCCCTAAGTGTCGGCAAAGCACCTATGCCATACTTCTCAAGATTTATTCCGCTCACTTGGGTTAAGTTTTTGCACCATCCATGCATTATATGACTGAAGCATGGTTCCATTTTATGGGAAAGACAGAAAGAATATGAATTTTATGTATAAAAATAAATTGTTTTTTTTGTGGATTTTTGAATAAAAAATCATTTTTTGTATGATTATATATAATGGCAAGAAAATTGAGGCAAAAATAGAGTTCGGAAAGCCGAGCGCGTGAACCAGGTAACTGGCTCATACGCCAAGCCATTGGCTTATGCGCCAGGCCCTTGACACATGCGTTAGGTGCTTGACCCACATGCCAAGTACTTGGCTCATACGTCAGTGCCCAGGCATGTGCATCGGCATGCGCTTCATCCCGACCCATCGCGATACTAGTTTGATTCGATCTAGTTCCAATTTTTTGAGTTTTTTTGCCCTAAAATGCTTTCAAAAATTCAAAATTTGAACAAAATTTTCAAAACAAAAACCATGAATAAAAAATGAAAAAAATTTCATAATTTTTTTTTCATAACATGGTTCAAAAATATGAAAAATAAAAATCTTTTACTTTTACAAAAAAGAGACCCTCAATAAGGCCATGTTAAGTCTAAATGCATAGATCCTATGCATTCTCCTCCGATGTCTCCACATCTATAGTTGCCACTGCAACATCACCACCATGGGGAACATGCCTCCTGAGTATGTGTGGCTCTCTCCGACCTTCAGCAATGCTCAAGGAAGATAGTGTGCCACTCAGAGAAAGCAAAGTCCACATGTGAGTATCATATCCCTGACCATATATCACACTAGGCACCTACAAGAGAATAAATATCAAAAATCTAAAAAGCAAAATCACAAAAGATAAATAAAAACCTCACCATCGGTGATAAGATGCTCGAATCAAATCACACCCGCTCAGATCGGTACTCATTACCAATAAAGTGGTACCTCATCATACCATCCATCATGTCATAAGAAACATGATTAGAAAATCAAGGATAAAAATCCTTGGGGCTGGTTTAAGCTAAAAGGCATGGGGGTATAGAAACACCCATCCTTGAAGAAATTGAGCTAGTACTGGGCATGTCTTGAGCAGAGGTTTGGTTGGCCCTCGCATGGAACCTATGTCTTAGGACAACAACTGCTGAAACCAATAAGACATGGCTTAGCCTTATAGAAAGTCTACCAGTCATAAACTGAGTGGTAATGAAATCTGAGTAAGAGCCAAAAATAATGAACTCCACCCTAGGTTTCCTAACTCTCTAAGAAATCATGGTAGATCACCTCCATAGGATTCCTTATAATAATGGGAGGATCATTTAGTTCTGCCACTTGTCAAGTCGTTTGAGCCATAACTCACTCACCTAAGTAAAACTTTATGGTCCCTGAGGAGTCCAACACAATCTGCCTATTAGTAGTGGAAAGACCCAAGGCGAAAGGAGAGATATATGCCAAGACACCATAGTGGAATATTGCCTATACCAGCTGGGAAAACAATCAATTATTAGACATTCGTGACAAATAAAAAATGAAGTTATTCAAAGCATACCTTAGTAACTAAAGCTAGAATGTCTTTGTACTGAGAAAAGGAAAAGTCTGTATGGGGTCCCATCTAAGACTCCTAACCCCACATCCCTAACAATAGTCCTGGGCCAAAGAGTGGGGCTATGTTCAAAGGACCAAAGCTGCAAAAGATAAGGCAAATCAACAAGGTCTAGTGATAATGCTCAAACAAAATAAGAAAAAGGGAAAACTAACCTCCCATACTGTCATGGTAACATAAATGCCTATCCCATCTCTCTTCGATAGCTTACCCATTTCCTTGTAAGATATAACAAATGTGACACCATCCGAATCATATTTTCCAAGTAAGTCCAGATCCTCCAGTGAGGCCATCACTTTTATATCAACATAACCCTTCTCATTATATAGAAATAGGGTAGAAAAGATGATCAACAGAAACACTCTGGCATACTAATTAATAGAGTAAAAGATCAGGTTCATCCCCCTTAGTAAGTCAAGCAACCAAGATCTAGAAACCATCCCCTTAGTGTTGCAAGGTGGCACCAGCCCAAGGAGATTAGCTAGATTATGAAGGGATCGCACACGAGCATCAAATACAACATGCTCAGTTCCAAAATGCATGCCTATAAGATAAGACCACTCAAGAGGAGTCAAATTCTTCCCCTAATAGGCAAATGAAATATATTGGTGGTCTCCCACCACTCCTCTACCAGTGCAAATACAAGGTTCTTATCACAAAAAAGCTCAATGTCCAAACTCATCAAACCAGATAGATGAACTGGTGCGATACGAGCTTGCACATCAGGGAAATGCTTCAGAAAGCCTAACACATCGGGCAACTTAGACCTACCAACCCTTTCATTGTGTTTAGAATCCTACAAGTACGATTTCTATCACTCAATTCTCTAATTTTATTTTACTTTATTTTGAACAAAAAATAGAGTGCGGAAAAAAGTAAGAGCGAAAAAATAAAGTGTGAAAAAATAGAGTACACAAAAAATTAAAAACAAAAAAGAGAAAAAGAGAGATCAGAAAAATAAATATCGTTGGGTAGCCATGTGAACTGTAGTGCTCCTATCTACTCTATAAAAGGTCAGGATTTGGCACTGTTAAAGGCTCAATATCCACCATTGGAGGAAGACTATCATGAAATAAATCAAAAACGTCTGTTGTACCATCATCTATAGAATCGAACACATCAGTAATAGTTTCGGTATTGGCAACAACTAACTCTGCATCAAACACTGCAAATAACTCCTCCTGAGTTGCACAAGCCAGTAGCATCCAAAAAATATTTAGCTAGACTATCTCTTAAAAGAAAAAGAAAAGAAAAAAGAAGTGGAGAATGAGATGTGAAAGTAACTTCTCCTCAAGCCCTTTTATAGGCAAATTCATGGGTCTCATACCATTAATGCATTCACACTTATTAGATCCATTTTCACTCAAAATGAATCTACTAAGGGCTTAACTGTGAAGCCATATTATTACACCATCAGATCTGGCCCATCAATACAAGCCCATAGACTAAAATCGTGCTCAAATAGAACCTCAAATGAACCTAGAAAGCCTGAAAATCAGAACCAAATCAGACTAGACAGCGATTGCAAACTGTACAGATGAGCCAAGCACTCGACACATATGACAGAGGCCTGTTGCACGGACCAGCAACCTGGCGTTGGAGCCTGATTTTCTAACGATCCTGACTCAAATTTTCTATGAGTTCGACCTTCTGGGTCACCTTTTGAAGAGGATTTTTTACTCTAAAATGTTGCCAAAATACTTATTAAAATTTCAAACACCAGAAATGCTATCAAATTCACTTCCTAAATAGTCCTTTCTGAGCACAATGGTGACTCGATCTAACCTAATCAATCTCTCTTAACCTCTTATTTCCCATCTAAGAAAACAAAATGTAGTATTCACAAATTATATTGGTACCTTTTTATCTATTTTCAATTTAATTAAACCCTAAAATCAATTTAGGTAATTCAATTTCAAAATCATTTTACTTTAATCTAAAATTGTACTAATTAAGGCCTATTCAATTAATTCTTTCAAAAATTAAAATGAATTAGCTTATGAACACACACATAAACCAACCTTATTTTTAAAACAATATCCAACCCCTTTGCAAGAACGGAGAATGACATGGGGTTTGATTCCCATTCAACGGGATATGCCGGCTAGCCATTTCAAGGCTTCAACTCTAAAATATTTTCTTTCCCTTTTGTTCTTATTTTAGTTTTCTTTTTCTTTATTTATTTGTATTTTATTATTATGTTGTTTCTATTTATTGGTATTAGTTTTATATGATCTGTTGTTATTAGAGAATGTGTGCCCTTCCTATGCCTAGAGGAGGTATCCCTTTTGTTTTATCCCCTATTTTATGTGTAATTCCATTTATTATCATTCTCATTTTATTTGATCTTCTATTGGGGATGTGTGTATTCCTTAGTTCCCTCTTTAGACTAGAGGAAGGACCCTTGTTATTTTATTTACCTTTCTTTTACCTCTTTCATTATCTTGACATTCGTACTATAACTTGTTCTTGCATTATTTTACATGTTATAATTGTCCATTCATCATGATAATATGCCATGCATACATCAAAACTATTTTAACCAAACTATATAATGTTGTAAGCTAAAATTATTAAGAAAAATGAACCAATTTTTTCTAAATCCATTCTTTAGCCCGAGGCTCGTCTTTTATAAAATTGGGCAAAATCACATTTTTAATGGAGTTAATTGGTTTCTTAATCACATTGAAAAATAACATATTTTTCTAAAGATTAAGTGGAAACTCACACACACCATGTACCTAACAGAGACATAAGGAGTTCATCTAAAGTAGGAATATGTTCCACTGATGCCATGCATAATCTGACCCCCATAGTCGATTTCCTCAAGGCTAGAATCCCGAGGCGCATTGACGGCCTGACTGGGCGAAGCCTTACAATTAAGTCTTGCATTCAATTGTAATGGAAAAGTTTGAAAGGTAGTTAATATAATATAGTGATTTATTCAACAAACCCCAAGTCTTAGGTATTTATCAATATTGAATTTAGATTTATTATTGCAATTGTTTCTTACTTTAAGCCTTAAAACTTTCACTTAGTTTTTAATCATCTAAATAATACATGAAGCACTTAATTAGTATTCATAATCTCTTCCCTATAGAGATGTGTGAATCCTCATTTTAGCACCATAAATTCTTGACTATCAATACGAACTCGTAGACTCACACTGGTCTCAGATCAGACTTAAAACAGACCCAAAATCATAAAAATACTTAAACTAGGTCAAATCGAATTGAGCCAGACTGATCTATGCATACACAAAGCCCACTATGTATATGTAATGAGCTATGTGCATGTGCAATAAGCTTTGTGCATACACATTGAGCTCTGTGCATGTGCAATGGGCTTTGTGCTGCACATATAGCTTTGCATGCCTGCAATCCAGCTTGCTCACGCATAGAAAATTTGGGCCCCTATCCTTTTTCTCTATAAATTCACCATATTTTAGATAGATTTCATTAATTAGGGACACAAGAGACTAATCATGAAATTTCAAAAACTTTTCAAGACGTCGAACTTCTAACATTGTGGAGACTCAATCCGACTTGATCAAACCTTCTAATCCTCCAATTCCATGTTACAGTAAGCCTAATGGAAAACCTTAAACTTTGTTTTAGTTTTATTTTCTTTTAATCCTGAACCTAAATAGGACTTCATTACTCAAAATGATTTTTCTAAATCAAATCAAAACTAATTAAAAGCCTACTCGGTTAATCTATTCATAACCATAAATCGATTAGCTCCTGAACCAAACCCTAAATTTTATAAAAACAAACCTTACCCTTAGCGAGATGGGAGAACAACATGGGATTTGATTCCTATTCAAAGGGATACGCCGCTGAGCCTTGTTTTATAGGCCTCAACTCGAAAATATCATTTTTTTAAATCCTTTTTATGTTTAAATTCTTTCCTTTAGATTTAGTTTCATATCTGCACTTTATTTTATTGCTATTTTGTTTAAAGTTTAGTACTTTTATATAACTTTTGTTATTACATTTTCCAATTTTATTACATACTTCGATGTAAAGGGGAATGTGTGCTTTTCCTATACTATATGGCTAGAGGAGGGATCCCCTTATTATGATATTTTAATATGTAATTAAGCTCATTATTTTCTTTACTTTTCATTATTATTTAATTATGCTTTTGGAGATGTATGCCCTCCCTGATACCACTTTGGCTAGAACAGACCCCTTTTCATTTATTTTCTTTAATTTATTGCTTCCTTTACCTTTATTGCTTTTAATTACCATTCATACTTATTACTTTCATGCATCATACTTATATTTGTATAAACTATTTATGCATCATAAAATTTTGTATATGCTTACATAAAATAAGATTTTAAACTGAATCTAAATCATTTTTAGCAAAAAGTAGAAAAAGTGACATTTTTAAAATAGATTTAAAGCCAAATTTATAGTCTCCGAATCTGGCTTTGGTTGGTTGGTCAAAACCTTATTTCTTCCATTACGACTAAAATGAACATTTTTTTGGAGTTAACTAATTTGGTTAATTAATCACCTTGTAAAAACCCATGTTTTTCTAAAGATTAAGTGGGGAAGTATAAACAGACGTGCACTTTACACTAGAACAAACTTAATGGGTCTTCCTATATGAGACTTTGCACTTAAATGAATTGCTAAATGTGTAATTTGCCCAAGGAGGGTCGTTTCCTCGAGTGAAACAAATAGAGGCTTACAGGTTGCATTCGAGTGAGAGCCTTACAAGATGATATATAATACTTATCACTAAAACTATAGACACGACATGTACACTTACAAAATTGCCTAATGACTTCTAAACCTTTATATGTGAGAATTATTGGTTATAGGAGGAAGTGATATGGTGGGAATCCTCTAGATAGAGGTAGATGATTCTCTCTTAGAACATTAGGGGTCTAAATGTATTAACCCTAAATTTGGCACCATCCTAACTGTTACATCCAGACAAATCCATAGGTTCAAATTAGGCTCAAATCAAATTCTAAACGAGCTCAAAAAGCTTATAAAATTATATCGAATTAGAAATAGGTCAAATCAGATTAGAAAAATTAACCAAACTATAGTATTAGAGCTGAAGGAACCCAATAGGCCCGTAGTGTACTAGCGGGCACCGCAGGACCGTTGTAGGCTCTGCAATGAGCTAGTAGGCTCTTCATGGTATTTGCGACCTTGCAAGCTTTTATACGATTACTATAGCTTTTTTTAAATGATTTCAGATGATTTTGCCTCTGGTATTACAATAAATACAACCTTTCTGGACATAAAAATCTATACATGCATACATTAAATAAGATTTTAAACTGAATTTGAATTTTTTTAGCCAAAAGTAGAAAAAGTCACATTTTAATAAAATAGATTTAAAGCCAAATTTAAAGTTTCTGAATCCAGCTTTGGTTCATTGATCAAAACCTTATTTTTTCCATTTTGGCTAAAATGAACATTTTTACAAAGTTAACTGATTTGGTTAATTAATCACCTTGTAAAAACCCTCATTTTTCTAAAGATTAAGTTGAGACTCACAAAAGAACATGCACTTTACATTGGAATGGACCTAATGGGTCTTTCTGTATGAGACTTCACAAGTAAATGAATTGTTAAATGCATAATTTGCCCAAGCAGGGTGGTTTCCTCGAGCGAAAAAAATAGAGGCTCGTAGGCTGTGTTAGAGTGAGGGCCTCACAAGATGATACAAAATACTTATCATCCATTGACACAACCTATACACTTACAAAGTTTCCTAACAACTTCTAAACCTTTATATGTGGGAATTATAGTTATAGGAGGAAGTGATATGTTGGGAATCCTCTAGATAGAGCTAGATGATTCTCTCCTAGAGCGTTAAGGGTCTAAATTGTTAGTAGTGTGTGCCCTAGAGCCTACACTCAGCATGTGAATGTAAACTAAAACCTAACTAGCATAAGTATATATGTTCTTTAAATAAAAACATTCCTTATATTGAAAGTATATATGTCCCTTAAGTATTCTATAGGGAATCT
>CAOJBK010643268.1:0-11056 GCA_948294925.1 Codiaeum variegatum | reverse complement strand
CTTCTCGCTTTCCCATCGCTTCCAGGCTCCTCATTACCAACTCTCTAAGCTTGAGTATTCTACTTCAGACCCTTCGATTGAAGTAGCTTTCCACTCTATTCTTGTAAGCTACAGTTCACATCATGACTTTCTCCCTCAGCTCATCTAGTAAGTTGAGGTCAATCCTCCTACTTGTCTCATTCTCTTCTTCACCATAGTAGTGTACTCTCTCACTGGGTTTCCCAATGTCTACTAGGAGGATCGCTTCAATGCCGAAGGTGAGGGCAAAAGGTGTTTCGCCTGTTGTTTCTCTGGGGGTTGTCTTGTAAGCCCATAACATATGATGCATCTCCACTCCCTAGTTCCTCCCACAACCTTCTAGCCTTCGCTTTAGCCCTTGGACAATGGTTATATTGGTGACCTTGGTTTTCCCATTTGACTGAGGGTGGGAAATAGAGAAAAAGTGTTGCCTTATGTTGAGGCCTTCGCAGAAGTCTCTCATCTTAGCATTATTGAACTGCTTTCCATTATTTATGACTATCTGATGAGGCACTCTGAACCAGTATATAATGTTCCTCCATATGAACTTCACCACATTATTTGCTGTGATCGCTGTTAGGACTTTTGCCTCTACCCATTTGATGAAGTACTCTACTGCCACTAGGAGGAACTTCCTATGTCCTGTAGTCGTTGGGAAAGGCTCTACTATGTCCATTCCCCATTTGGAAAAGGACCATGGAGTATAGATGGGTATTTGTTCAGTTGCTGGGGCCTAGTTCAGGTTGGCAAACCTCTGGCACGCCTAACATCTTCTTTCTAGCTTCATAGCATCTTCCTTTATTATGGGCCAATTGTACTCCTGTTTAATGGTCTTGGCTGCTAAGGTTTTTCCTCCCACGTGCATTCCACACGAGCCTTCATGCATCTCCTTTAGAACATACTCAGCTTCTGTGGGGTCAAGCATCTGAGCCATGGTAGAGAGAAGGCCCTTTTTTAGAGGACCCCATCGTGCATGGAGAAGTGAGAGCTCCTTCTTTGCCAACTTTGAATCCTCTGGGAGCTTGCCTTCCTCTAGGTATTCTCTCAGTGGGTCCATCTAGTAGGATTCTAACTCTGTGGCCATGACAGGTTCAGGTTCTTCAGTGGTAGGCTAGGTAAGGACCCCTAAGAACACTCTATTTGGTATATCAGTCAGGTGAGCTACTGCGAGTTTGCTTAGGCTGCCCGCTCTGTTGTTGGCCCCCCCTTAGAATCTTTTAAAATTCCACTTCAATCCCTTTCTCTTTTAGCTTCTTCAACTATGAGTCCATCTTCTCTAGGTACATGACCATTTCTGGATGTCTGGCTTTGTACAACCCTTCAATGTGTCCTAGTACTAGCTTTGAATCACTGCTGATGTACAAGACTTTAACATGCAGATGTTCAGCCACAAGAAGACCTTGAAGGAGGGCTTCATACTCAACTGTGTTGTTTATTATGGTAAAGTCCAGCTTCAGAGAAAACTCAATCAGCATTCCATCTTCGTTCTTCAGCACCACTCCGACTCTGCTTGCTCCTTTGCCACTAGCCCCATCGACGAATAGTTCATATCTGACCTTCGGGGTTTGACCCTCGGGTTGCCCCTCTGCTTCAATTTTTGGCATTACCTCTTATGGAAATGAGCAATCTAAAAGGAAATTTGCAAGGGCTTGGGCCTTGATGGGTGTTCGAGGCCTATACTCCAGGCCATATCCCCAACTCTACTGCCTAACATATCAGTCTTCCTAAAAGTTCTAGCTTGTGCAAAAGCTTTTGCAAGGGCTTATTTGTGACCACTACCCCTTGGTGCTCTTCTATGTAGACTTTGAACTTACTGCAAGAGAGCACTAGGGCATACACCATCTTTTCCAGGGGGCTATAGTTCAGTTTTGCTTCTTATAGTACCTTGTTAAAGTAGCACACTGGTTTTTGGAGACCTCCTTATTCTCTCACTAGCACTGAGCTAAGCACATATAATGAAGCTAAAAGGTACAATAGGAGCTCTTCACCTCTGAGGGGTTTTCTCAAAACCTATTTTGAGGCCATTAAGTTCCTTAAATCATCCATAACTTGCTGGTAGTCATCTGTCCATTCAAAGGCAGCACTCTTCCTCAGCTTCTTGAAGAATGGAAGATACTTCTCTCCAGATTTGGACATGAATCTGCTCTGGGCCACTTATATGCCTGTCATCTTCTGGACTTCCTTCACATTTCTTAGGGGGTTCATCTCAAGTATGGCATGGACCTTGTTCGGGCTTGGCTCTATCCCCCCTCTCATTGACCTAATACCCTAGGAACTTGCCTCCTTGAATGAAGAAGGCATATTTCTCTAGAATTAGCTTCATTCTATAGAAATTCATCACTCTAAACACTTCTTACAAGTATTGGATGTGCTACTGGAAGCTCGTAACCACCATGTCATCTACATAGGCTATGAGGCTCCTTCTGTACTACTCTTTAAACATTGTGTTGACGAGCCTCTGATATGTAGCTCCAGCATTCTTGAGTCTAAGGGCATGGACATATAGCAATATGTTTCCTTTTCCATGATGAACAAAGTTTTCTCCTCGTCTTCTTCATCCATCTAGATATAAGGGTAGCCTTGCTTGGCATCAAGCGGAGAAAGGTTCTTGTACCCGACTGTCAAATCTATAAGCTTGTCTATCATGGGTAGTGGATATGAGTCTTTAGGACATGCTTTGTTCAAATCAGTGAAATCCATGCACAATCGATAACAGTCATTGGCTTTCTTGACTAGCACCACATTGGTTAGCTAGTCTAGGAACTGCACTTCCCTTATGATCCCTGCTTTGGTCAGCTTCTGTATCTCCTCATCAACGACTACCTACCTTTAAGCCCTGAATCACCTCTTTTTCTACTTGACAGGCTTGCATGTGGGGTCCACGTGGAGTTTCTGTGTGATCACATCTGGACTTATTCCTAGCATATCTGTGGAGATCCATGCGAAAGTTTAAGAATTGCATGCCAGGAATTTTTGCCCTTGTTTCTTCTCGTCCAGGCTCAAGATGGAATTGATTTGCAAGGTTCAATCATCACCTATCACTTTGAATGGTTCAAGCTCTTTTGTAGATTCACCTTTGGTCTCTGCCTGGGTATTTAGGGCTTTCTCTACTAGGTTCACTTCTTCCAACTCCAGTGACACCAACTTTCTCTTCCTCAAAATTTTCATTGTCACTCTAGGGGGGCTACGTCACCATAGACATGTAAATTAGAACCTTCTAGAAAAGGAACAATTAGCTTATACCTTCGGATACTCATTGAGTCATATAAATCCCAGAGCAGTGACTTCCCCTATAGCACATTATAGGACATGGGAAGCTTTGTGACCACGAATATGGCCATGACTGCTACAGCCTTCGAGGCTTTTCCCACTGTCACTGGTAGTTCGAAGGTGCCAACTGTTAGGATGATGGCTTTGTTTAGGGTTCAGACTAGCACTTCTAGTGGTCGTATCTTCGAGTCCTTAATACCCATTTGGGTGAAAGACTCCCATGACAGGAGATTTCACCAAGCTACCCGTGTCTACAAAAATTCTTCGAACCCTGAAGTTTGCCATTATTACCGTGATCACTATGGCTTCCACCCTCCTGGTGGCCTTACTAGCCGAACCCCCTACTAATTGCGTCGAACCTTTATAGAAGAAAAATTTTGATGGCTCGTGGGTTTAGGCTACCCCATTCTCCTTATTCCTACTGAGAGGGATCTTTTATAGCCCTCCTGTGAGCAAAGGTTATCTCCTGTGACTCCTTCTATAGGTGTGACCTATGCTAGGTTCGCTGGTCCAGCTTGGTAAACCCTCTTGATGTAGCTCTTATGGTATCCTTGTTGGATCAGCCTCTCTATCTCCTTCAGGAGTGAATGAACATTGTCGGTATTGTGCCCATAGAAGTTATGAAATTTGCACCACTGAGACCTGTCCCTCTTCTCTAGATCCTTCATGATTGGCCTAGGTTTCCTCTAGATTTCCATGTCTTTGAAGGCTATGACAACCACCTTTGGCTTGGCATTTAAAGGTGTGAATTTGGAGGGGTCGAATCTCTCCCTCCTAAGTGGTTTAATTTTCCTTGGTTGGGGATTGTGCCTACTCAATGATTCCCTTGTCCATGGTGATATGTCTTTTTTCTTCCCTTTCTTCTAGAACAAACCTCCCTCTTCTGGCTTCCTCTTTTTATAAAACCCACACTCTCTAAATGCATTATCTTACTTGATGTTTTCCTCCTCTATAGCCATGGCCTCATTTAGTGTCTTTGGGGAGCTTCGAACTAGAGCCTTGAAATAGTCCTGGTGAGTTGTGCACTTCTATAAGGTTCAACTACTCGAGTCTCATCTATGTATGTCACCTTCAGTATCTCCCTATTGAATAGGGCTATGAAATCCCTCAGTGATTTGTTCGAACCCTGCTCCACCTGCTCTAGGGCCTGCGTCGGTGTAGGTATTGGGATACTGACAGAGAATCTCTTTATGAATAGATTCACTAGACTGCAAAATGAGTCTATGCTTTCTTCAGGAAGACTTTCATACCACTTCACTGCTGCCACTTCCAATGAGCTGCGGAAGGCTCTGCACAATGCCTATTCTTTGGTGGTTTGCAACTCCACCAGGTGTTTTTACTCTAGGATATGTTCATTGTTAAATAGCAAATTATACATTATTTTACCTCATATTCTTGGTGGATTTTACTTGTTAAAATGAATTCAATGTGTTTATTCTATTATTTTCAATCATTTCTAAGCAATCAACTGAATTCTGAAGTTAGGAGGAACTATTTCAAGGTTCGGGCTCGAAAGATGAAAAAATGTGCGAAAATGGAGTGAAGAACGGAGGCTTAGGGTTGACTCACGGCCTGTGAGATAGCCTTTGAGAATTCTTAAGGAGTGCATGGCAATAGTCTATCACGACCGACAACACGGATCGTGACAGAGTGGAAGTCGACCGTGGGAGCAGCCAGAGAAGTGACACAGAGAAATAATAAATTCCTACGGGCTGTGACAGGGATCGTGAAAGCTTATTGCTTCTCAGCCAAGGGCAATAATTTGCAGGGAAATAATAAATTCTTACGGGCTGTGACAGGGATCGTGAAAGCTTATTGCTTCTCAGCCAAGGGCAATAATTCACAGGAGGCTATCATAGGCATTGGCACAGGCCATGAGAGCCGCCCGTGACAACACTCTGATACTTATATAAAGCATGAAATTTTTAGATTCAAGGAGACTCCTTGCAAAACTCTTGGTAGAACACTTATCTAACTTCATTCAAAATCGATCTAGGGCTCTAAAAACCCTAGAAAAGAGCATAAAATTTTAAGAATAAGAGATCAAAGAAGGTTTTAAGGCTAGATTACGAATCATCATCCCAAATTAAAGCAAGGATTACTTGGAATTGGCTGAAATCTCTTTAGGTCTTCATGGGTTCCATGGATTTCTGCGGTTCCCTCTATTTTTCTTATTCCTTTACTTTGATTATGAATTAAACTTACTTGTCTACCTAGGTTAGACGAGTATTACTTGATTGTATGGATTAATCAACATTTTTTTTCAATGAATGTTTAGGTTTTTTTTGTCAAGTTTAGCTTTTGATATTTATTTTCTATAAATCAATGACAATAGCATGCTTGTTCTTAATTTGTATTGTTTAGGCTTTACTAAAGATAGAAAGTTTAAAGTTAGAACATTCAAAAGCTTAATAGGTTTGTTATGTTTGCTAGAGATAGATGCACGGACACCTAGGGTTTTATATTTTTCATTGATTCTGCATGCTGTTTCTAATTGAATAGGATTGAGAAGAGATTCCCTTCATATTACTTAGAAATTAAGGGTTTAATTACTTGAGAAAAATTTAAACCTAATTTTGTGAAAAATTCCACTTGATGATTAATTGACATAATCATTGGTTTGTTGATTGCACGTACAATTTGAGTTAATACGAGTCGAAGTCTAAGTATATGCTTTAATCCATCTTAATTTCCTTATTTGATTTTCAATTTCTTTAGAGTTTTGCTAAGTGCAAGTTCAGTTTTTAAAGGTTTTCATAGTTTGAAAATTAGTTCCTAAATCCAATAATTATTGTGAGCTAGACAATAGATTAGGAGACTGAGTTGGTGCTTGATTGAATAAACCAATGAATCCCTAGGGAAAATGATATCGGGACTTGCCAATTTTACTACTTGATATGATCACATGCACTTGGAGGTGTTGTAGCTAAGAGTGATCAAGTTTTTGGCGCCATTGCTGGGGATTTTGTTTTTGTTTTGTTGCGATCAACATTGACAATAAATCTAACGCTATTGATTTAGCCTTTTCTTTTCTTTGAATTTAATTATGTTTCTTCTTTTGTCTTATTTTAGGTTAGTGCATGACCAGATCTATCTCATAATCCCAAGATTGCACTCTTATAATCCCAAGATTCAACGGATTAGGTGGCTGCAAAGGAGGTTAGCTCTGAAGGAGGTGATCCAGTTCTAGAAGAAGCTAATAATTCGCTGATTCAAGAAACGGAAGAGGGCACCCTAGAAGTGAATATAGCAGACCTTGAAATTGAGATGGAAGGAAATCAGGGTAGAAAAAATCTTGGTGGCTACAGGAATAGACATGCCATAGTAGATGGCAATGGAAATGGCAACGGGAATAAACATGCCATAAAAGATGGCAATGGAAATGGCAACAAGAATGGCAATGATCCTCACATGTGGAGAACCATGCTTTACTTCTCCCGAGCAGATCTAAATGATGTTCGTGGTCCGATCAGAAGGCCACTGGTGGACTCTAACAATTTTGAGATCAAGCCAGCCATTATCCAGATGATCCAAAACTCCTGTCAATACGGAGGTTTGGCTCACAAAAATCCACACACTCACTTGGATGAATTTGTTGAGATCTGTGATACGTTCAAGATGAATGGGGTGTTAGAGGATGCTATTAAGCTTAGGATGTTCCCATTCTCCTTGAGGGACAACCTGAAGAAGTGGCTAGAATCTTTCCCTGCTGGACATTTCATAACTTGGGAGTAATTGGCGGTGGCTTTTCTCGAGAAGTTCATTCCCTCAGCAAAGACCGCCAAGCTCCATCAAGAAATATACTCTTTTTCACAATCGAAGGGGGAATCAATTTATGAAGGCTAGGAAAGAGTCAAGGACTTACTGCTTAGATGTCCGCATCATGGTTTTGAGCTCTGGCAGCACGTGGAAAGCTTTACCAATGGTCTAAATTATACAATCAACAACTTTTGTTAGCATTTGGAGGAGGATCATTGGAGTTAAAAACCCCAGAAAAGGTGTGGGAGCTAATTGAAGAAATTTCCAAGTCCTATTATCAGTGATTACCCAACCCATGTGATCAACCAAGGCTAAGGACACAGGGCATTCATTCTGTTGGTGCGGTCACATCTCTGACAACTCAAATTGAAGCTTTGAATAAGAAGTTTGATGTGTTTACCTCGGGCACTTCGAGGCAACAAGTGCTGATTTATGAGAGTTATGGTGGTGACCACCAAGTGCACGAGTGTAACATGTTGGGTTCTTTTAGTTCAAACCACTTAAGTGGGGGCCAGAAGTAAGTCAACTATATGGGGAATAGGCAGACGGGAGGATACAACCCCTATTCAAACACATACAGTCCTAGGTAGGGAGATCACCCCAATTTTTCCTGGAGGAATAATAACGAGCAGAGGGTTCCTCCACCTAAATTTCAACTAAGAGTCCCTATGCAACAACAAGCCCCTCTACCGAAGGACAGTGATTTGGGGGAGATATTGAAAGAATATATGCAATCTACCGATAAAAGATTTCAAGAACAAGTGTCATTAATAGGAATAATCAGGCCTCACTACAGAAACTTGAGACCCAAATGGGTCAAATTGCTAAAATGATGAGTGGATGCTAGCCAGGTACACTACCTAGTAACACTAAGGCAAATGCAAGAGAGGAGTTAAAGGTTATCCCTTTAAGGAGTGGTAAAAATGGTGGAGGGTGTAGTGAATAAGAAAGAGGGGAAAGAGGATGAAGAACCTGACCATGTTGAGGTAGAGGTAGACGTTGAGAAACAAAAGGGAAGCAAGCAAGAGGAGCTACCAAAAGAACCAACACCGGTCAAGGAGTACATATCGAGGGTGCCATATCTTGCACGTCTACAGAAGGACCGGCTAGACGCATAATTTGGTAAGTTTCTTAAAATTTTTAAGAAACTTCATATTAACATCCCATTTGCCGAAGCACTCCCACAAATGCCCAAGTATGCAAAATTTTTGAAAGAGCTTATCTCTAATAAGAGAAAGCTTGAAGAAGTATCTATGGTGCATTTGTCCAAGAAGTATTTAAAAATAGTCCAAAAAAGATTGCCAAAGAAATTACAAGACCCCTTGTAGTTTCAATATTACTTGTTTCATTGGCAATCTTTAAGTTAAAAGGGCATTAGTGGACTTAAGGGCTAGTATTAGTGTAATGCCTTACCATATGTTTAAAAAGCTTGCTATCGGGGAACCAAAGATAACACAAATGACAATTCAACTAGCGGATAAATATTTCATTTCCCCTTAGAGGATAGTTGAGGATGTGTTAGTCAAGGTTGGGGAATTCATATTTCTGATTGATTTTATTGTGCTAGAAATGGATGATGACACGAATGTCTCTTCAATTCTAGGAAGACCATTCCTAAATACAGCCAAAGCCATCAACGATGTCCATGAGGGTACCCTCACCTTAAGGGTGGGTGAGGAGAAAGTGATTTTTAATGTTACCCAATCCATAAAATACCATTTGGTTTTTTATAATGAGGGCTCAAGTGAGGATCTATGTGAGCGTGAGTCCCTCAATTTTGTTACTACTTTTACTTTCAAGAATCTCCTTGAAAGATTTCTTTTGTAGGAACAGGTAGAGAAAGAGGACTTGGAAGCGATGGAGGAGTTAAAGTACTTAAAGGGTAACAGTTGCATAGAGAGAAGTAGGGCATATGAGCCAATCGAGATGCCCCATGAGGAAAAAAGTAAGACCTTTCATAGATAACCCCCCAGAACTAGAGCTTAAGGTACTCCCAGAATATTTAGAGTATGCCTTCTTGGGAGAAGGAAGACAACTCCCAACTATTCTAAATGCCAGACTATCTCAAGAGTAAAAGAAAAAGTTGGTGGGTCTTTTGAAGAACTGTAAGAGAGTGATTTCCTGGAAAATAGCATACATCAGAGGGATTAACCCATCTTATTACACCCACAAGATTCTTATAGAGGATGATTATAAGTCGGTGGTGCAACCACAAAAAAGGCTAAATCCTAAAATGAAGGCGGTAGTCAAGGCATAAGTGATCAAACTCCTTGATACCGGAATCATCAATCCCATTTTAGATAGCTCATGGGTGATTTTAGTATAAGCGGTGCCTAAGAAAGGAGGGATAAAAGTTGTTACAAAGGAGAAAGATGAGTTGATTCCTCAAAGGACAGTAACCAGGTGGAGAGTTTGTATAGACTATCGGAGGTTGAATGATGCCACCCGCAAGGATCACTTCCCACTATCTTTTATTAACCAAATGTTGGAACGGTTATCTAAACACTCTCTCTACTATTTCCTTGATGTCTTGTTGGGATATTTTCAAATTCCCATCTCACCGAAAGACCAAGAGAATACTACTCTTACATATTCCTATGGCACTTTTACTTATAGGAGAATGTCGTTCGGTCTTTGTAACGCACCAGCTACATTCCAACGATGCATGACAACCATATTTGATGACTTGATTGAGGACATCATGGAGGTTTTCATGGATGGTTTCTCCATCTATAGAGACTGCTTTGAGAGTTTAGTTTCCTTTTGAGTATAAATGTTTAATGTCTTGCTAATTTGGAGTGGGTTTTGAAGAGGTGTGAAGAAACACATCTTGTGCTCAATTGGGAGAAATGTCATTTCATGGTGGAAGAGGGGAAAGTTTTAGGGCACAAGATTTCAAGGACTGACATTGAGGTGGATAGGGA
Source organism: Codiaeum variegatum (assembly GCA_948294925.1). Lineage (NCBI taxonomy): Eukaryota > Viridiplantae > Streptophyta > Magnoliopsida > Malpighiales > Euphorbiaceae > Codiaeum > Codiaeum variegatum. Next base: position 1,085 of record CAOJBK010643268.1, on the reverse strand, counting down.
CAAGGTGGCCACGATTAAGAAGCTCCCTCCTCCTTTAAATGTTAAGGGCATAAGGAGTTTTATTGGGTATGCAGGCTTTTATATAAGATTTATCAAAGACTTCTCCAAGATTGCCCAATCTCTTACTAGGATTTTGGAGAAACATGTGGAGTTTGATTTTGACAATGAATTCTTGGTTGACTTTGAGACATTGAAGGACAAACTTATCTAGGCTCCCATCATGGTAGCTCCAGATTGTGAGTTTCCATTTGAATTGATGTACATTGCAAGTGACTATGTGGTGGGAGTTGTTTTAAGGAAATAGAGGGATAAGCATTTTCAACCAATCTATTATGCTAGCAAGACCCTCAATGATGCATAAGTCAATTATACAACCACCGAGAAAGAACTTTTAGTGATTGTGGTCGCCTTTGACAACTTCTGCTCTTATCTCATTTTGTCAAAGGTAGTGGTGTACATGGACCATTCGACTTTACAGTATCCCTTTGCCAAAAATGACTCAAATCTGAAACTTATTCGATGGATATTGTTGCTCCAAAAGTTTGATTTAGAGATTCAGAATAAGAGAGGGGCTAAAAATTTGGAGGCGAACCACAAATTAAGGTTGAAAAACCCGAATCTTGAAAAGCTAGAGGAAAAGAAGATTTAAGACACTTTCCCGGATGAACAACTCTTTACAATGGTCCATGACAACTTCACGGATGAGCAACTCCTTCAAATGGTAAGTCAGGTATGTGAATCTACTCATTTCTCTACTACTCCTTGGCTTTCTGACTTGGCAACTTATCTTGCTACACGGGAACTCCCAAAAGGTTTAACTTTTCAACAAAAGAAAAAGTTCATTTCTGACCTAAAATATTACTTTTGGGAGGACCCTTTCTTGTTTACACTGTGAAGTGATCAGTTGGTCCGACGGTGCATAGCTTGGCTAGAAACGATGCAAATATTGAATCAATGCCACCGGAGGACATTTTGGTCCAAACCGGACAACTCATAAGGTGATAGGGACCATATTATATTTGCCCACCATCTTTAAGGACAACCATGATTGGGTAAGAAAGTGTGACGCATGCCAAAGGTCAAGT
>CAOJBK010643006.1:0-10482 GCA_948294925.1 Codiaeum variegatum | reverse complement strand
GAGTGTATTTCAATTTAGTCCTTATTGTATGAGATACAAAAGGTGGAGGATTAAATTGAAATTTGGACATAATTAATTAAGCAAAGTTTGATTAGTCATTAGATGACTAAGTGTAGAAATTTCCACTAAATTGATGAACACAACTCACCATCCACTTAAGCAATGTCATGACATGTGTTTTCATGCAAAACACCAAGTCATGACAAATGCCTTAGTAAGTGGAAGTGATTAGTGACTCATCTAAATTAGTGGAATCACTCCACTTATAAAAGGCAAACTGTTTTGCCTAAGTAGGTAAGCAAGCAAGTGTAGAAAAAAGAAAAGTGATAAAACTTAAAAATGTTTCTAGCAAAGTACAGAAAAATAAAAGTGATAAACTGAAAATTTTTCCAGCAAAGTGCAGAAAGAATGAAAGTGAAAAACTGAAAAAAAATTTCTAGTAAAGTGCAGAAAAATTCCAAAACTTAAAGTTGAAAACTTTGAAGAGTTCAAAGGGGTTCTAACTTAGAGTTTTAGGCACTTACCTTTGCCAAGGAAGTCCAAGTACTTGACACACTTATTTGTTCCTTAACTTGGAGATTAAGACTTGAACCTAAGCTACAGGGCAACCTTGAGAGATCAAAGGTGTCAAGTCTTGTATCAAGTGAAAGGACCTCAAGCTTGCTCAAGCTTGATGTGAGATAACTAGAGGCTTCACACTTGGGGAGACATCCTAAGGGGAGACATCCTTTATAAGAAAACCTGGAATGGCATTCGCTTAGGATGTGTTTATGAAGAAGACGCTAATAGAATCATGGGACAAATCCATAAAGGGAAGGAAGGTACCCACATGAATGGATGGTCTTTATCATATAAAATCATAAACTAAGGATATTATTGGCTCATAATGAATAGAGATTATGCATAAATTGTTTAGAAATGTCATAAATTTCAGATTTATGTCAAGCTTTAGAAGCTTCCTTCCTCACCACTCAATCCAATCACAATTTCTTGGCCCTTCTCTATATGGGTTATTGACATTATTGGCAAGATCACACCAAAATCCTCTACTGATAATGAATACATATCTTGGTAGCTATTGACTATTTCACCAAATGGGTAGAAGCTGCACTTTACTAAGTTCTTAACTCAAAAAGGGTGCACAGTTCATCAAAACAAACATCATCACTAGGTATGGTGTTCCATTCGAGATAATCTCAAACAATGGCTATCACTCCAAGAAAGAGGTAGCTGCCTTCTTAAAAAAGGAAAGAATACAACACCATAGGTCTTCTCCTTACAGACCTTAAACTAATGGGCCAGTTGAAGCTACTAACAAAACACTTAAGAACATCCTCCTGAAGATGGCTGATAATCCCAAAGGTTGGCATTTACACTTTAATGCCCTTTTTGGGTGCAGAACCTCATATAAGTTAGCTACTAAAGCCATGCTTCACTCATTAGTATATGGAATGGAAGTAATCCTACCCACAGAATTAGAAATCTAATCAGCAAGGGTTTCTAAGAAGCTTAGATCACTGTACTTGACTGGCAACAAACCTATTATGATCAACTCAACTTGATCGATGAGAAAAGATTAGAAGCCTTTTATTAGACTCAAAACTATCATATGAGACTAACAAGGCATTTCAATAAGAAGGTCAGGGACTATAAACTCTAAGAAGGCTACCTTATCTTAAAGGAAATCTAAAAACCCAAACAAGAACCTAAAGGAAAATTTAGACCTCTTTGGAGTGGGTCCTTTATCATCAAGAAGATCATGTTAGGTAGAGGTGTCATTCTGATGGACATCGGTGGGAATGAATTCAATTATCCTAGCAACCTCAACCAGCTTAAGAGATACTACATCCATTGTTCTTATTACATGAGCATCCATTTAGCATCACATTACTGTAACAAGAACTACGTAGACATGATTCTCTAAATTTTTCATTTTCAAAATCTGTTGTAAGGAGACACGTAGGCAACCCTTACAGGTTGGTCCAAGTCATTTAATAACATTTACATAATTTAGCATCATTGTCATCTTAGGCACTTTAACATTCCATGAAAAACTAAACAAACAAAGAAACAAATCTAAAATAAGAGTGAAACCTACTAAGTTGAAAACCCACAAGGGTGGCTTACGAAAAAATTAGGGTACAACCTGCTAGATTGAAAATTTGAAAAGGCAGTATAGGCAACAATCAAACCAGCTCGCTAGATTGAAAACCCAAAAGGACGGTCTAGGAAAAAGTAAGAGCTTAATAAAATAAATTGCATTTTATTAAGGTTTTATTCATCTTTTAGAACATCTAAAAACAAACTCTTAAAGCATTTGAGACAGAATCAAAGAAATAAATAAAAGGTTTTGTCCAACCTAGTCTTATTTTCCAAAAAGCCTAATCTAAAATGGATTCACTTTTCAATCTCAACTAGAAGGTCATAATGCTTTGCTTTCTCTCTTGGCCATCATGTCTCAATCCACCAGTCTATGTACTCTAAAAGCTTGTCATAATCATCACTTGGGATCAGCATCCTAAAATCTCAAATCTGACCTTTAGTAAGTGCCCTAGCTACCTTGGAATTCACTACAAAAACCTTGAAAAGAGCACCATCTAAGGGCACATTCTGATCATGTCCCATCTATTGAAGGACTCTAGCAGCCTGGTACTATGTTACCTCCTTCAAGCTATTTAATAGACTTACAAGGGATAGACATATCTGAATCCCCAGCTCCTTGGCATAAAATGCTTGATCTTATACCAATTGGGTCTCCAAAGTAAGTCTGAAGAGTTCAGCTCCATTAGTCAGCTAATCCAGTCCTTTTTAGTATCAAAATGAATGATGATCTTTCTGTTACAATACCAAGGTGCAGAATAATCCTTCTTCTCAGGACCAGGAACAATTTTGAGGCGGTCTCTCAGCTAAATCTGAAAGAAAACATGTTTTCCTCCATATTTCGATGATTCAAAACTGATAGTCTAGTTATCATTGAGATGCAATTATTTGTCAAAATTATGTTTCGTGATTGAATGAGTAATCAAGGAGAATTTGGTGCATATTTATGTTTCTAGAAGCCATATTATATGCATAGACACTTTGAATGGACTAACAATCATTTTTGGAATAAAGTGCTTTGAAAAAGTGCATAAATGGTTGGATACGACCATATGGAATACACCCATATGCCTATATGTTGCCTTGCATATGACCATATAGAGCCACTTCTATATGACCCATATACTAGTATAGGAGGTTTGGGAATTTAGGGAAAATTGCGATACACCCGTATTAACAGGGGACGATACGCCCGTATCCTTTCCAATGGCTATTTAATTCAAACTCAACTATCGGATATGCCCTTATGGTCCAAGCCCTATACGCCTATATGGTACTTGTCAGAATCCATTGAAAATGATGTCAGCTATACTTTTTGAACGTTAGAGACATATTTTTGGCTCTAATTTAGGTAAAGTATAAAAGAGAACACTAGAAACAAAGTGGTGAAGATTTAAGAACCATTCTATTGCAATTGTATGCACTTGTTATTCAGTTTTTAACTCTCAAAGCTCATTCTATCTTGTTTTCTTAAACATTTAGTTCTTCATTGTAAACCCTTAAGTTTAAGAAAACTTTAGCTAGGATTATTCATTGAAAATTCTTAACCTATCACTTATAATCATGTCCTTTGACTTGAACTCTTTATAAACCTTAAAACACTTATATTTGGAGTTGAAGACTCCATTGTTGTGATTGGGTAAAATCTCAGAGAAAAAGAATCTTGGAGGCTTCGGTTGATAGTGGAATCTCAATCGGTTCATTAAAAGAGTGGACATAGAAGAAGAAGTCTCTGAACCACTATAAAACTAAGCAATCTCTTCTCCATTTCTCTTATTTACTATTGTTGTTATATTGCTCTATTTTTCATTTGTTATTTATGGCTTGAAAATATTCTTTTCATATATTCATAGTTCTTTGATATATATCATTATGTTATCACTTGTTTTCAATTGGAAACAATTTCAACGGTTTAAAATTTGGAACTTTGTTAAAATATAAGAATAGCTTCAAAACACTAATTCTTTCCCCCATCTTGGTGTCCATTATTGGGACAATAATTGATATCAGAACCAAGATTTCATTTCTTGTTAAAATCTTACAATTTAGAAAGTTAACGATTGACAATGGCAGGTATTGGTGATTCTACACATACAACATTCCAAGAGGGTCATTGATAAACAAGACCACTTATATTTTATAGTTCCAACTACAACCAATGAAAGGTTTGTATGAGGTTTCATATTCGATCATAGGGATATGATCTTTGGGATATAGTGGAGAATGGTCCTTACATTCCAAGAGATCCCATTATGGGAAATGTCCTTAGACCGGAAGAATACACCAATGAAGATAAGAAGAGACTTCAAAGAAATGATAAGGTAATTGATCTCATCTTTTGTGCTTTCCATGAAATGAAGCTCAACCAGGTATCAACTTGTGAATTGGCCAAAGAAATATGGGACACTCTTAGAGATACTCATAAAGGAATAAGCAAAGTAAAATCCTTAAAGCTCATAATGCTCTTTGCTAGCTATGAAAACTTCAATTTTGTGGAGAATGAAAGAATTTCAAGTATTTATACAAGGTTCACTACTATAGTGAATGAACTTAAAGGTCTTAGAATAACTTTCAAAAACAAATACATAGTGGTCAAGAAAATTAGATGACTTTCAACCGAATTTGACTCTGAAGTGAATACTATTGATACATCATCGTATTTTGAAGACATGACCTCAGAGAATCTCATTGGAACTCTCCTAACACATGAAATAAAGCTTAAATCAAGAATGGGGATTAGAGGTACTCCTAGTTCCCTTACCAAAAAGGAGAAACCTCTTGCACTCAATGTTACACATAAGGAGAAACATTTTAAGAAGGAAGCTCCAAGTGAAGAGAGTGATGATGATGAAATAGCTTTACTTGCCAAGAAATTCAATAAATACTTATCAAAGGGAAAGTTCAAGAAAAAGAGGTCGAAGAAGGACAAGGATAAGGATTAGGACAATGAAGTTGTTTGCTACGAATGTAGAAAGCTCAGGCATATTAGACAAGATTGTTATATCTACAAGGTCAAGAAAGGAAAGGAGAAGAAGAGTTCATATATGAGGAAAGATAAAGTATATGTTGCTTTATGTGGAAGGGATGATTCTAGTGATGATTACTCATCCGATAGAGATGAAGAAGCTAACTTGTGTTTGATGGCACAAGATGATTGCATGGAGTAAGATGATGAGGTAACTTCTAAAATCTATTCTTTTAATGAACTTCAGAATTCATTTGATGAACTTATGATGGATTATGTTTCTATCATAAAGGAAAATAAAGTTTTGAAAGAGTATTTGCATAAATTAAAATGTGGGCATGAGAAGAGTGAAAGCTTTAAATCTATTGAGTTTGAAAAATAAAAACTCATGACTAAAATAAATGATTTGAAAAATGCATTTGATTGCCTCAAGGAAGAGAAAATTAGGATAGAACTAGAACTAAAAGACTCCAAAGAGCTTCTAAAGAAGTTCTCTAGTGGGAGCAAGATTTTAGATAAAATCTTGATGTCTAAAAGAGGTGTGTTTGACAAAGCTAGCAGTGGTTACAACGTTAAGGAAAAAGAGATAGTTTGCAATGCATTTTTCATGAAAAAGGATGTTTTAAATAAAGTGCATATTAAGTGTAATTATTGCAATTTCATGGTCATACACCAAAGACTTGTCCTATTAGGCTTAGGAGACCATATACCATTAGAAAAGTATGAATTCTAAAGATATCCCTAAGAATGCCAATAACATTTCTAAGAGTAAATGATTTCTAAATGGAACTAACAAAAATGGACCAAAAACAAAATGGGTACCATCAAAAAGTTGAGTTTTTGTGCTTTTATAGGTTATCATTAAATCCAAGCAAGAAAAATGGGTGATTGATAGCGGTTATTCTAAGCACATGACTGGTGACAAAAAGAAGTTTATCAAACTAGAAGAGAAAGATGGAGGCAATTTAAGCTTTGCTGATAACTCCGAAGTTAAAATTTATGGAGTTAGCACAATAGGTAATAATGACTTTACTATTGCTAAAGTTCTTTTTGGGCATAGTTTGAAACACAATTTTTTTAGTGTTTGTAAGTTGTGTGACAAAGGTTATAAAGTTTGTTTTGATGCACTTGTTTATGAAGCTTTTGACATTAAAACCAACCAAATTATTTTTATTAGGTAGCGCAAGGGCAATGTCTACTTAGTGGACTTGAGCAATTAAGATACCAATGATCTTTGTTTATTTTCCTCAGAGGGTGAGGAAAAGGCTTGCCTATTTTATGGCATAGGAGACTAGGCCATGCAAGTATGGATGTTCTATCCAAACTTTCTAGAAAAGATTTGGTAAAAGGTTTATGCAAAATTATTTTCAAAAATGAAAGTGTTTGTGATGTATGTGATAAGGGCTAGCACTCTAGAAGTTCTTTTAAACCCAAAAATGTGATTTCAACTTCTAGACCATTTCAACTTTTACATCTTGATTTATTTGGTCTAACAAGAACATCTAGCCTTGGTGGTAAACACTATTGCTTAGTTATGGTTAATGATTTTTCATGTTTTACTTGGATGTTATTTCTTGCACATAAAAGTGCTACATTTGGTGCATTCATGCCATTAGTAAAATCTTTACAAAATAAAAAGGGGATGCCATCACATGCATCAGAAGTGATCATGGTACAAAATTTGAAAAATTTTGCATTGAGCATAAATTTTTCACACCTAGGACTCCTTAACAAAATGGTGTTATTGAGAGGTGAAATAGAACATTAGTAGAAATGGCTAGGACCATGCTTTGTGAAAATGATTTGCCTAAGTATTTTGGTCCAAAGCTGTGAACACTTCTTGCTACATCTTTAATAGGGCTATGATTAGACCTATTCTCAAAAAGACCCCTTGCGAGTTATGGAAAGGTAAAAAGCCCAACATTTCATATTTTCATGCATTTGGTTACAAGTGTTATGTGCATAACAATGGCAATGATAAGTTAGAAAAATTTGATGCTAAATTGGATGAAGCAATTTCCTTGGTTATTCAAGTCATTCTAAGGATTATAAGGTTTTCAATAAGAGGAAGCTCTTAGTTAAAGAATCCATTAATGTTATTTTTGATGAATTTACTTTTAAATGTGTAGCAAGGAATGATGATCATGTAGAAGCAATTGAGGACATGATGGGAGACTTAACCTTAGAGGATAAAAGGCATGAGCAACCAAAGCCTATTGAAGAGTCAATGAACTAAAAAGATATGGTGCCAATAATTGGTGAAGTGGAGGTGAAATCCAATGAACATATAGGAATTCAAGCCACTTCATAATAAAGGGAGATTCAATATGCAACGGTAAGGAATGAAGTGAAAGAGACTCAAATTATTGGTGATCCTACCCAAGGAGTGAGGATAAGGTCACAATTCCACAATACTTATGAGTGTATGGCTTTCTTATCCTTAGTGGAACCCAAAGGCATAGAAGAAGTTATAGAAGATGACTATTGGGTACCAATTATGCAAGAAAGGCTTAATCAATTTGAGAGAAGCCAAGTATGGACCCTTGTACTAAGACCAAAGCATCATTCCATTATTGGAACAAAGTGGGTCTTCTAGAACAAGCCAGATGAATCTTGAAATGTGGTAAGAAATAAAGCTCGCTTGATAGCTAAGGGGTATTCCTAAGAGGAATGTGTTGATTTTGATGAAACCTATACTTCTATATCTAGATTATAAGTGATAATGGCAAAAATATACCTAAATTTTACTTCATTTCTTGGCCATTATCCGACTCCAACTGCATTTAATGTGCTTATTTTAGTGTGTTTTTAGCTTTTATAGGCCTAAACCTCAGTCTAGAGCTATGCAAAGTTAAAACATCAGATTTAGTGTGGAAAGAAGGTGAAAAAAGTAGGATTAGAGCATCTAAGGCAGTCACAACTTGGAGTCATAGTCGTGACTTCTAAGAGGGTTACTGTATTATCAAGAGTAAAGCAAAAAAGTAGTCCAGTAACTATGTATTTGGTAATGGCCATGACCAGAGGTTGTGCCTTCTAGGGAACTTACTGGACTGAAGAGGAATAAGCTAGTAAACTATCACGGCCATGACAGGAGGCTGTGACCTTAATTTTTCCTGCAGTATAAATAGCAGAATGCTGTAGATATTAAAGAACTTTTTGACAGTTTTGAAGTTTCTTAGTTCAAAACCCTAGGAGAGCTAAGTTTCTGAGAAAAACTCATCAAGAAGCAAGATTCAAGGAAGATTTACACTTCAAGATCAATATCCAACTAAAGATTCAATAAGGGTATTTAGGGTTTGGGTATAGATGCTAAGAATCCATATGGGTTTCTTAGCTCTTTTCTCTTTCTCTTTTATTTGGTGTTGTAATCTTGCCATTATGAGCTACATACTTTTACTCTACCTAGATTAGATGAGTATTTGACATTTGTATGGATTAATCAACTATTTTGCTTAATGAATGTTTAAGGTTTTCTTCAAGTATTAATTTTGATTTAAATTTCTGCACTTTTCATCTTCAATGCATGCATGTTGATGATTATTGTTGCCTATTATTTGCTAGAGATAGAAATTTTAGGTTGTGAATGAAGGATGAAATGCATTATGAGCCGTGTAACAGAAGCTTAAAGAGGAGAAAGGAAAGGGAAAACTGAACCTTAGGGAATAGAATTCAAATTTTAATTTTCAAAACTTTTTTGAAAAATATATTTTGCTAAAACCCTTTTAACAAAATTAGGTTAGGCAATATTTCAAACTCTTTGAAACATTTCCCTAACCTAGGGTTTGAGTATAAAACATTTTGTCAAAACTCTTTTAACAAAATCCTTTAAAATTTTCAAACACTTTGAAAATCAATTCTATGTCAAAACTCTTTTGACATAGATGGTTTAGTCATTTATCAAACTCTTTGATAAATGCCTAAACCTATAATTGGACCCATAACTTCAACCAAGGATATTTCACCAATTGTGTGCAAAACACAAGTTGAACAAAGAAAGGTTTGACGTAAAAATACCTCTCGCCCTCATTCGTTGAGCTTTTCAAGTGTGAAGCCTCTGGCTTGAAACATACCTAACTTTTCCCAAAAGCTTGTTCTTTAATTCTCTTTAAGAAGTTTGAATCTTCTCTCTTTAGTTACCCAAATGTTTGATCCTTGCTCCTTTACTTAAGAACTTTAGACTTGAGGATTGGCTTTGGACTTGAATGCTTCTCCACACTCCTTTCTCAAAAGTTAATTAAAGAAGAGTTTGTATTTGAAGAACTCTTCTTCAAAATAAACTTTCTCTCACAATTTAGTATGAATTTGAAGCTTTCTCTCTCTAAGTCTTAGAGAGCTTCTCTCTCTAACCCAAGGAAGAAGATGATGAATAGTTCCACCATTTCAATTATTTTATTTATTTGTCAAAAACCATTTCAATTAGTCATACCCATCTATATCTCATACAAATTAAGACATAATTGAAATTATCCTTTAGTGAATTAAACATCAAGACATGCTCGCTTCTTTCTAAATTTAATTACATGTTCAATTTAATCATCATTAATAATTAATTAAACTCCTTAATTAATCATTAATATGATTCATACAAGCTAATGGGAATTACTACATGGTATGTCACTTACTAGGTTCATGCTTCTAATTAGCAATGGGATAAAGAAAACTCTTTTCTTCTTATTAAGTGTGTTAACCTAGTTACACACTTAGTCCCATAAGTCATGAGTGACGTCTAGCATAACATATTGCGAGTACCCAATTAGAAATGAATTTTGGTGATTATATCCTTGACATTTGTATGGTCCTCTCAATCATAATTACCATGCATTCGAATCCCTTCATTATGGATTCCCGATCTTAGATAGGGTCATGAAATAGTCAAACCCTATGTGCTAGATCATATGACTTGTATCCGGTGTGAGTTCTCGATAAACCGGTTCCTACTAGAAACTCTTTCTAGTGAACCTTATCCACCTTGGCCAGGGATTTGTATATTAAGAACAACCAGAAGTTATAGTATCCCTTCCTTGTTTACCCAAGTTAATGAATCCTTTCTTGGTTAAACACTTATCCTAACATTCCACTGATTATGGCCACCACATGCCATATACCAATACATGACTAGTATCGGTATGTAAGCAGTAACAAACCATAGCCACCAATATGCCAGATAACATGTCACCTCAAGTCTAAGGATTATATACATAATCATGATATAAATGATGTAATATTGACTAGTTGGTAACAACCAATGTATCCATCATCTAATCTCACTGTTCAACTTACTCATACCATGATTATGCTAACGTGTTGTCATGACATCACATGTCTATAGCATGAGACTCACTACCTCCATATCAATAAGTATCTCATACTTATTATGGATGACAACAGAGGTTATGGTCTTCTGGATTAATGATGTC
>CAOJBK010642926.1:0-26164 GCA_948294925.1 Codiaeum variegatum | reverse complement strand
TGCAATTGCATACCTTAAGAAAAGACTTATCAATTAGGGTGGAGGCATTGGTAATTATCAATACCTTCATATGAGATGTATTGCCCATATTCTCAATCTAATTGTAAATGATGGCCTTAAGGATGTTGATGATTCTATTAGGAAAGTTAGGAAAATAGTTAGGCATATTAGGACCTCCCCACTCAGGCTAAAAAAATTTAGGGAGATTTTTTACTTAGTTGGGGTCACTTGCACAAAGCCATTGTGCCTAGATGTTCAAACTAGGTGGAATAGCACTTTCTTTATGTTATCTATTGCTGTCTAATACGAAAAAGCTTTTTATAGTTATGAAAGTCAACATGGTTCACTTTTTAGTGAACTTGGGGAAAGTATTCCTTCTTTCATTGACTTTAATGTTTGTAGAAAAATGTTTGATCTTTTGGAAAAATTTTATGAACTTACCCTTAAAATTTCTGGTTCCTTTTATGTCACAACAAATTCTTTCTTTGCTGATATTGCGGATGTCTTTTATTTTCTTAAAGACATGTCTGTTTCTCTTGATATTGGGACATCCAATTTGGGTAGAAATATACAACCAAAGTATGAGAAATATTGGGGTGACCCTAAGAAAATGAAGAAACTTATTTTCTTTGGTTCTGTCTTTGACCCTAGGGAAAAGCTTGAATACCTTGAGTATACTCTACCCTAAATGTATGGTAAAGATGTTGGTGGGAGCTTGTTTGACGAGATTAGATATGAATTGAAATGCTTGTTCAGTGAATATGAGTGCATGTATTCTCCTCAATCCCTATCTGTGTCCTTTCAGTCTAGTTATGAAAGCCCTCATAATCCTGTTAGTTTTTATTCTGTCTCTTCTACATCAATGCTTTCAGCCCTCAAATCTAAATTCAAATAGCATAAGTTACAGAAGGGCTTGAGTGGGAGCAAACTATCTGAACTTGATAGATATTTTAATGAGGGAAAAATTGATACCTCATCTAAAAATTGACATTTTGTTATGGTGGAAGCAAAATGGAATTAGGTTTCCACTCCTTTCTAGAATGGCTAGGGATATACTTATTGTTCCCATTTCTATAGTTGCTTTTGAAAGTGCTTTCAGCACCGGTGGTAGAGTTTTTTATTATTTTAGGAGTTCTTTGACTTCCAAATTAATGGGAGCTTTAATATGTGAGCAAGATTGGCTAAGGCCAACAACCCAGCCATTGATTTTTGAGGACTGTTTGGATGAACTAGAAGCAATTAAGAAAGGTGGAAGCTTTGAAACCTAAAATAGTTTTTCCTTATATTTTATTCCTTTTTTTGTACACTACTTCTAAGCATTATATCTTCATGCAGAGTTGCCTAATGTTGGTTTGTCCATCCTTAGAAGCAACTAATTTCTCTCTTTTGCAGCTATTCTATAATCTGATGGTTATTTTTCTTTCCTTTTCTCATAATATTGTGATGTGTTATTCATGCTTGCTTTACTTGTTGCCCCCATGTACTAGCTTCTACTTTTAGTCTGTCATTTGATTCATTTGAGGGTTATATGACAATTGGTAAGCATCTATAGCTGGTTTTTTGGACACCTCAATGGCTATGCAGAAAGCTAAGTATCCCTTCACTTCACTTGTGCATCATTCATTATATATTATGTTATGTTTCATTTCACTTGCATTGCATATGGGTGATGATGATGCTTCCACCTTGTTCTGATTTTGAGATTGAGGTAGGTATTTTTACATATGTCACCATTTCAATTAACTAATTGTTAATTGTGAATGATGAAGTATTAGTAATTAGGCAACCAATCTCAAATATGTTGAACAAAATGAGAACTTAAGCCATATTTTTGTGTTGCATTAGGCTGTGATGAAAGCTTTCACCTTTGTTCTGTAATATGAGATTGATGATGTATTATTACTTATGTCACCAATCCCATTTATGTTGAACAAAAAGAGAACCCGAGCCATATTTTTGTGTTGCATTGGGCTATGATGAATGCTTCCACTCTGATCTGACTTGGGTTTTAAAGTGCATATGTTCATTAACTGTGGCTGGGTATTTTTGAATTGAATAAATTCTGAGATGTAGCCCAGTTTTAATAGCATTTGTGCTTCTGTAATTAAAAAAAAAGCAATCTGAGCCCTCTTATTTTATTCATCATTTATATATATATTTTTCTAATATTGTACTAATTACTTTATTTTTCTTTTTCAACAGATTTTTTTAAAAGATATTATTTTTTTTGTTTATATACCTGTAAAGGTTAGTGATATACAAGTAAGCTTCCAAATATTTTTGTTAGAAGTTTTAACATAGTTACATAGATAGTAGCACAATATTTTGATCTCTTATGATGTATTTTGATTCATATGATGAATTGTAATTAATTATTTTATTTTTGCTTATTAATTACAAATTACAATTCATTACTATTTTGTAAGTTGTAATGAAAAATAACTAAGTACTGAATAAAATATTATGAATGAATATTTTATTTTACTTGTTTTTTTTTATCAATTTTGGATCATTAATTTTCTTAAAAACTCAATGGGCATAAATCGAATGAACCAAACTGAAAAAATAAAAAATAAAAAAAAAATTGGTTCAAAAAAAATATGATTTTATACATAAAATAATTCAGTTCGATTCCATCAAAATGTAAATTTGATATTTTAATTTTTCAGAAAATTGAATCGAATAAACCCAACCGAACCAATATCTACCCCTAATAAAGACAATAAAAATAGTAATAAAGGACTAGTCAATGCAAAGTACACTTGACCGCACCAACTGTAATTTTGGAAAAACTGCTTGTGTTGCTATTCAATCCAAAACTATTTTGATAATGTCACTTATTTGTGGCAAACAGAGATACACAGATAATTGGTGCTTTCTTTTATGTTATTTTAATTTCTTTCCTTATCTGAATATGATTTTTTGATCCCAATCGTAATCTTGTGGGGGTTATAATCTGCAACAGCCCGTCCAATTGACACTTGGCAGATTTATTATTTTTAAAATTATATCCATGACTGGATCACGGTTGGATAAATCCGACCAGTCCAACTTAATAAATATTTTATATTAATAATATACTAATTATTATAAAAAGATATCAAAAATTTATTATTTCTTTAAAAATAAAAATATTATTATAATTAATATACGATGAAATATAAATACAATATTAATAATTACTAATTAGTATTTAAATTTTCTTATATTTATTTTTTTAAGTCCAAGTTTCTTTATATTTATTAATCATATTAATTTAGAATTAATTATTATTTTCTTATATATATATATTTTAAATAAGGTAGAATTTCAAATAGATTTTTTTCAATTACAGAAATAGTTAAGGATATTAATAAAAAAATTAGGATATTAAAAATTAAAAATAGATAGAATTGGGAAATTTTTACCTTATTAATTTTAATGAATGCCATAATTGATTCACATATTAAATTTTCATGAATATGGTAATTTTAAATTGAATTGGAATAATCCTTAGACATGCACAAAAAATATACAATTACACAAATTAGCCATTCTTAATTTTCAGATTTTTTTTTATGTATTGGGAATAAGAATAATCTTAGTGGAATAATTATTGGCCAAACCAAGGTTGATTTTAAAAAAAAAATTAATGGGAGGCTGATTTTTTGAGTTTATGGAGTAATTATTAACCAACATAGATTTTTTTGAGTAATTATTAATCAAAATAATTACTGAGTTTGATTTTTTAATTGAAAAAATCGATCTGATTTTTTCAATTTTAATGGTTTTTTCTTTCGATTTCTTAGAGTTAAACTACTTTTTTCTAGTTTGAATATATTCAATTTTTTTATGTTATTAAAATCGGATCAACAATTGGTTCGCAGTTGAATTGGTTCGATCGATCTGTCTGATATGATTTTAACAATA
The DNA here is from genome assembly GCA_948294925.1 of Codiaeum variegatum. Lineage (NCBI taxonomy): Eukaryota > Viridiplantae > Streptophyta > Magnoliopsida > Malpighiales > Euphorbiaceae > Codiaeum > Codiaeum variegatum. Next base: position 22,255 of record CAOJBK010642926.1, on the reverse strand, counting down.
ATGCTTAATACAACTTGAAAAGTCATTTAAAAAAAGAGAGAGAGAAAATTATACTTTATACTTTAATTTCTATTTTAATTATAAAAATATAATTATTGAAAATTTTTTATAAAAATATCACTTATTAATTTTTTTATAAAAATATGCAAATAAATCAGAAATATACGTGACATATATGCTATATATATGCGATATATACTTCAAAATGAGTATTTAATAATAAAAATTTTCAAAAGTAATATTTTTATAAAAATTTTGATATGCTTATATTTTTGTAATTAATTTATTTATTTTATATATCTGAAAATCTATCATAAAATTTTAATATACATTTCGAAATACCAATCTTAAAATTTATAAGGTTAGAGACTTCAAATTTTTTAAACCATAAAGAATTAGTATATTTTAAATTTATTCTAATTTTTAAAAATTTTCAATTTATTATGCAAATTAGACAATTAATTTCAAATTTATCCTAATCATGTAGATGGATTTGACATGTGATAACTAGTTGACAGGCCATAATGAAATTTTTTAATAAATTAGGATAAAAGATAGTTTTTCCCATTTGGTAAATGGACATGCAGCCGACGACCGAAATCATTTAAAAGTAATTAGTGGGATAAAAAGAATAGTGATTAATCACTTTTATTTATTTTTTTTTATTTTGATCATTAAATTTTTATTTTTTTTATTATAATTATTAATTTTTTATTTTACTGTATTGATAGATTATTAGCAAGTTTTATTGTCGGAAATTTGACGTGACATGCTTATCCAGTCAACACGTCTCATGCCACGTGTCTTGCCATTGGTGCTATCATGTCACATCAGATTTTCCGACATGAAACCCACTAATGACCTATTGATGCAATAGAATAGAAGATTAGTGATTAAAATTAAAAAAAAAAAATTAAAAATTAATGATCAAAATAAAAAAATAATAAAAAGTTAGAAACCATTGGTGCTTTTCACCCTTAATTAATGTAAGAAATGTCGAGGTTTATGATTAACTTAAGACTATGCTATAATTGCTGAAAGTTCAGTGAATTCAGAAGGCAGTCCCTTTAGTACAATGACAATAATATCTTCATCATCCATATGAACCCCAACACTAGCTATAACATCTCTAGCTGTCTTGATATTTTCTAGATTTACTTCTACAGAATCTGAACCTTTCTTAATTCTTTGTAAATTGGCTTTAAATTGCAAAACTTTCTACTTTTTTGCATCTGCAAACTTAGCCTTTAGAGAATTGCACATGTCAATAGCACAACTACTTACAACAACACAAGAAAAAGCCCTAGGACTTAAAGTATGTGCTATCGTATTGACTATGTTTTGATCTTATGCCTTCCATTTTAGAAAAGCAGGTGACAAGGTCCTAACATTAGCATTTGCAGTCTGCTCAAACTGTTCCGGACATGTAATTGAACCATCAACATAACCATATAGGTTTAGTCCTTTGAGAAAAGACTCCATAGGAAATAACCAAGTTGCATCATCTAAGATTACATTTGGTAGAAAAATTGGTGTGTGCTGCATTAATGGACCATTTGAGTGAGCACCATTCACAAACATTATTTTATAAGACAGATCTTAATTTCTCTGATGAAAAATACTCAAAATTAGGTATTTTCTACTTCAATTTTCTAAAAGAAACATAACTTTTTACAAATCTAAAACATCATCTACTACAATTGAAACTAAACATATATTCATCATAACACTACAACTTTATATATGATGATCAGATAAATGATTACTTTAATTTGTGAATCTATTTCAAAAAATTGAAAAATTTCAACAGAAATTGAAAGAAACTTAGCCCACTTTAGTCGAAAAACCACTTTTCCATCATTGTTTGACAACTCTAGCTCTAATACCATGAAAGACTTGAAATTGCATATTATGTTTAAGCTATTCATCATTGGAGATCATAAACTAAATCATAAATAAAGAAGAAGAAGAAGAAGAAGAAGAAGAAGAAGAAGAAGAATGAGAGAGAGATAGAGAGAGAGAGAGAGAGAGAGAGAGAGAGAGAGAGAGAGAGAGTTATTATTGATTGAATGAACAAACATGATACCAAAAGGAAAGAGGTAAAGATGCCTGATGCAGTAAGGTAAGGGAAGTTTCTGTGATATGTCTATTTTTCCTCTCAAAAATAAATCTGAAGTGTTTCAAAAAGCTTTCATGCCTTTGTTAAAACTCAATTTGCTTCATTTATTAAATCTCTAAGAAGTGATGGTGGTGAAGAGTATATGAGTAACGAGTTTAGAATTTTTCTCAATGCAGAAGGTATTATACATCAAGTTACATGTCCTTATAACCCTCAGCAAAATAGAGTTGTTGAAAGGAAAAATAGACATATCATAGAAATTTCCCTTACCTTACTGCATCAGCCATCTTTACCTCTTTCCTTTTGGTATCATGCTTGTGCTTTTGCTGTGTTTGTTATTAATAGAATGCTAACTCATGTGCTTCATATGTCTTCGCCTTATGAATGCTTATTTCACAAATTTCCTGATTTGTCTTTTGTAAAGGTCTTTAGTTGTGCTTGTTATCCACCCTTAGTTCTTTATAAAACTCAAAAGCTTCAACCTAAATCTGAAAAATGTGTCTTCATTGGATATGCCTTAGGATATAAATGTTTTATTTTCTATCATACTTCTACACAAAAGGTTATTATTTCTAGGCATGTCTTATTTGATGAGAATTCTTTCCCTTATGCTTTTCCAAAGGTTTCTAATCTTTTTGTGTCTTCTGCTATTGGAAGTTGAGTTTCTAATTATCTTATTTTTACACCTACTAAGACTTATCAAGCACTTGGTTCTGTATCTGTCCTAAACTCTAGTGAGTCTTCTTCTTCTATAGCTGGTACATTATCAAATGATGTAGCCACAATTGATGAGGTTACTGAAGTACATGCCAGTTTTAATATTGATCCTGTTGTTGTAAATGCTGTTGTTAGGTTTACTGAGGTTATACCAATGCCAACAATTGATTTTTCTTCGGATCAAAATGGTATCTTACTTGCTGATACTGCTATTACTTCACATTCTGAGGACATTTTAGAATCTTCCACTGCTTCTCCTATTACTGAGTTTGATTATACAACTTTACAACCTCCTATTTCTCAATAAGTTTTAGAATATGTCTTCCAATTTAATGATCATCCTAAGGTTACAAGGGCTAAAAGAGGCATTTCTAAAAAGAAAGCCTTTATTTCCAAACAACAGTCCTCTACTTATGACTTTAGTAGTGTAGAACCAACTACTTACATGCAGGCCATGACTAGCTCAATTTGGAAAGATGCTATTGTGAGGCCTTGTTCGAGTGGCTTGCGGGATTCCCTAGCGCACCTTCTAGTTTATGGCTCGTGGAAACCAACCACGGGGGGTCAGATTGTACATGGTATCGTGAATTGCTGGCATGCCCCACATTTATCCATCCACATGTGTCCATTGGCGTACATGTGGTATGAAGTGTGAGGAGTCGCCATTTAATTCTTTAAGAAAAATAGTTTTTCTATGGTGATTAAGAAACCATTTTTGGAAAATTCTGGTTAATTTTCCCAATTCAGAAAAAGTTTATTTCCCTCAAACCAAAGTTAAGTTCGGGCATTCGTGATCTGATTAAAACAACTTTGAGAACAATAGTTTTACCATTTCAAATAACTTTTGGCTTAATAAAATGTGATTTTGGTTAAAATCTAGTTTCATGTATGCATGACATATTACATGGTACATGAACAGATAATCATGGCAAGTGATGATGCATGAGCAGGCTAAAATATGCATGACAAATCATAAAGCAGTAAAAGCAAACTGAAAAGAAAATCAGGGGTCCGTTTTCTAGCCCACTTTAGGTTCTAGGGAAGGCACACACCCCTAAAAATAACAGCAAAAATTAATTTACATCAGAAAATAAGCAAATAATTAGGGGATCCCCTCTATAGTCCACAGATCTGGGAGAAGCACACATTCCCAAATACAAACCCACAATTGAAATAATGATAATGCGAAAATAATCAAAAGTGCAATAGATCAGATAAACATTAACAATAAACAAAATAATAACATAAATAAATAAAATGAATAATAAGGGAAAAATAAAGAAAAACAAGTTTTGGAGTTAAAGCCCTAAAAGGCTTCCCAGTATATCCTATTTGAATGGGAATCAAACCCCATGCAGTTCTCCTTTTCACGAAGGGTGGGGTTATTATGAGAAATAGTGGGTGGTTTGGTGTGTTCCATAGCTTACAAATTTTAGTTAATAAAATTGTTAACCAGATAGGCTATTAATCGGGTTAGTTTTGGTAAATAAAAATATGACTTTAATGTGAAATAATTGCCTAAGTTTGTTTTAGGGCTCAATACGATTTATTTTTAAGAAAAAAAAATGGAATTTTGGCAAAAACATGCCTCAATTCAAATTTAAAGTGCTTAATTTTAGAGGTTAAAAGGGAAGAAAATACTATAGCCAATTTACCTTTTATTTGTGGGGTTTGGAAATAGTGGGTCTAACGGCTTGATAAACCTGGAGCGAGTCTCTGTTTTATTCAGAAAGGACTGGTGCCTGTCTGCCTGAACTTGAACTGTAGGAATTAAACTGGTGGACTGATTGATGAATGAATGCCTTTTGTAAATTCTGAAATTTTTGGTGATTTTGATTTGGATTGGAGTGAATTTCGGTATTTGGAGTGTGGTTTTCGCGTGTTTGAGAGTCAGAAAATCAGTTTAAAGATGTCTAGAAAGTATTTTGAATGGCTAAGAAGTTGAACCCTAAATAGTTCTGAAAGCTTAAATTTATAGAAAATCATGCCAGAAACCCTAGGAACCAAAACATGTGCATTTTGGCAAAACGCACTGCATTTGGGTTAAACGCGTGCATTTTGGGCCTGGTTGACTAGGCCTGGTTTCTTAGGTTCGGTTCGGTTTGATTTATTTTTTAGATTTTCTGGGTCCGTTTGAAGTTCGATTTGAGCGCGGCTTGAACCGCTGGGCTCGTATTAACAGGTCAGATTTAATGGTGTAAAAATAATGGATTTTCCTAGAGAATATGCCTGATATGCAAAATTTTTCATATAAACCTTGCAATCTAAAATTTTTGTCATGAGGGTTGCCCCGGATGCAACAAGGTGTGTTGTCCCTTGACCCCATTCTATTCTCAAACCTTTAAGTCTGGTTGAGATTCATGAGGTGACTGACATTTTGAGAGGTGCAAAATTAAGGGTTCACAATTGCCCCCTCATCTGAATTATCTTCGAGGAGAAGGTGATTCTAATGATAGTAAACTCACAAGTGCCATTTTAGATTCTAGACTTTGAAAGGTAGTTGTTGGACCTTTGTATCAGGGTAAAGACTCCTTTAAGGATGCCCCTATATATATGTTGGATGATGCCAACAATGGAATGGGAGGTGCAAGAGATGCATGCAAAGTATAGCCCACCATGGGTTTTTGTAAAAACTTCATATTTTGTAAAATTCTGATGTCTATGTAAATTTTCTATTTTTCTAAAATTTTGCTCATGAAAATTTGTTTTTCAGAAAAAAAAGTATTTTATGAGTGTTCCCCATAAATAGAGCCATACTTCAACCATATGATGCACGACTGGTGCATGAAATTGGACAAGGTGAGCAAAATCAACCTCCAAAAATATGGTATGACATCTCTACCGACACTTAGGGGTGTGCAGATAGACTGAAACCTTCTGAATGCTTGTATTCAATTTTGGGACCCTGTTGATCATGTTTTTTGGTTTGAGGATGGCATATACGAGATGTGTCCAACCATTGAGGAGTTTTTCTTTTTTCTCGGTACAGGCCCCGAGGTTGACCTAGCTATTCCAGTAGAATATGTAGGCTTTTTCAACTCGTTCGAGAGGCCATTGGATTTGAGCATAGAGGCTGCTTCGGGTACAATGAAGGACGATTTGGTCGGCTTGCCTGCTTTGGCCAAGATGTTTTAGAAGGAATCAAAGGATCACCCCATTTAAGCTTTTATTTTAATGTAAGCCGCCCTTTTTGCATTTTCAACTTACTGAGCTGCCTTTATTGTTGCCTAGACCGCCTTTTCGATTTTTAGTCTAGCACGCTATACCCAAAATTTTGCCTAAGCCGCCCTTTTGGATTTTTAGCTTAGTGGGTTTCATTCTTTTTTTTTTTTTCATATTTTGTTTATTTGTTCTTTTTAACTCTTACATGCAATATTAAAGAACCTAAATGAGAATGAAATAATTGATTTTATTGAATACCTTGGACTGTACCCATTGAAAGTTGCCAACATATCTCTTTACATTGAATTTTGAAATTTTGAATTAAGAATACAACTTATGATTTTGGAGAATCAGGTCCACGTAATTCTTGTTACAGAAATGATAAAGCCTGAATGCACACTTATGTAACAAAAACACTATATGAAGTACTTCTTGAGCTGATCGAGGTTGGTGGGATGACTGAACTCATTTTCGTTGATGTCTATTAGTATGACACCTCTGCCTGACATGATCTTCTTTATGATGTATGGTCCACTCTAAGGAGGTCTAAATTTTCCTCGAGGGTTATTTACTACTTGTTTGATTTCCTTTAGGACCATATCGCCTTCCTGAAGATTGCGACTCCGAACCCTTTTGTTAAAGTGCTTGGAAAGTCTGATTTGATAGTTTTATGTGTGGTGGAGGGCTTCCATCCTTTTTTCACCAATTAGGTTGAGCTAGTCATAGTAGGCCTATTGCTAGCCGAGTTTAAAGATTTGAGCTTCTTGAAGAACTCTAGCTGTCTGGATTTCTAACACTATAGGAAAGACTGCTTACATTCCATAGACTAGTGAGCATGGTATGGCTCTGGTAGCTGACTTGTATGCAGTTCTATATCCAAGGAGGGCAGTTGAAAAGTGTAGGCGCCAACCTTTGTGATCATTAATCATCTTCTAAAGCATGTTCTTTAATGCTTTGTTGGTGGCTTTAATTGTGCCATTGGTCTAAGGTCTGTATGGGGAAGACCTGTGATGTTTAATTTTCCTTTTGAAGGAGAGTGAATACTTCTTTTTGAAAGTGGGAGCCGTTGTTAGAAATGACCTCATGTGGAGCACCATACATAGTAATGATGTTGGTTTTGATGAATTGAGCCACTTTATTAGAATCCAATACTTGATAAGGTGCAGTCTCAACCCATTTGGTGAAATAGTCAATGGCCACTAAGATGTATTCATCACCGACAGATTGAGCTAGTCATATTATGCCTGTTACTAGTTGAGTTTAGAGATTTAAGCTTTTTGAAGAAATCTAGCTATCTAGATTTCTAACTCTATAGGAAAGACTGCTTACATTCCATATACCAGTGAGTATGGTGTAGCTTAGGTAGCTGACTTGTATGTAGTTCTATACCCAAGGAGGGAACTTGACAGGTGTAGGTGCCAACCTTTGTAATCACTAATCATCTTTTAAAGCATGTTCTTTAATGCTTTGTTGGTGGCTTCAACTATGCCATTAGTCTGAGGTCTGTATGGGAAAGACCTATTATGTTTAATTTTTTCCTTTTGAAGGAGAGTGACTACTTCTTTTTGAAAGTGGGAGCCATTGTTGGAAATGACCTCATGTGGAACACCATACCTAGTAATGATGTTGGTTTTGATGAATTGAGCCGCTTTCTTAGAATCCAATACTTGATAAGGTGTAACCTCAACCTATTTGGTGAAATAATCAATGGCCATTAAGATGTATTCATCGTCGACAGATGACTTTGGATAAATTTTTCCAATGACATTGATGCCCCAAACAACAAAGGGCGATGGAGTGGTGATAGGATTGAGAGGAGAAGATGGAAGCTTTTGGAGCTTTGAATACTCTTAACACTTTGGGCACCTTTGAGTGAATTGTGCACAGTCCCCATTCATAGTGAGTCAATAGTAGCCTTGGTTCATGATCTTTCGTGATAGTGCCCAACCATTCATATGGGTACTGTCTGTCCCACCATGGATTTCTTCCATTCTTTTATTGGCCTCTTCATCTTAGATGCATCTAAGGTGAATGTTGTTCATTATCTTTTTATAGAGGATGCCATATATAGGGATGTATCCACTAGCTAGTTGCCTTATGGTTCTCCTTTTTGATTTGGAGGCACCTTCAAGATATTCATCTTTGGTGAGGTAGACATAGATGTCCCAGTACCTTGGTTTCTCTTTGACTTCTTGAATGTTCATACAATGAGCCTGAAAACTTAATTGGTGCTTGATGCTTATCGAAATAGGATGGATAATAAACTCGTCATGTATTTCTATCATGGATGCAAGGGTTACTAGTGTGTCAGTGAAACTGTTCTTAGTTCTTAGAAGGTAATGAAAAGATAAGTCATCAAAGCTATTGGCCAACTCCCCGAGGTGCTTATGGTAAGGAACCAACCACTCCTCTCTGATTTTCCATTTCCCTAAAGCTTGTGAGACAATAAGGTTTGACTCACCATAGACTTCTAAGTTTTTGATGCCAATATGGAGAGCCGATTCTAGCCTTAACATGTATGCTTCGTACTCGACTTCGTTGTTGGTTACCTCAAAATCCAGCTTGATTGCAAAAGGTAAACCTTCACCGGTAGGTGTAAGGAGCACAATTCTGGCACCGTATCCTTTGTGATTGGAGGCTCCATCAAAATATAGTTTCCATATTTCATTTTATACGAATAGAATGTCCTCATCAGGAAACTCAAGCTTTTCCCAATGATCATCAGTTGGGGTAGTAGCCAGTTGATCGGTGATGACACTACCCTTGATTGCTTTTCTCTGAATGTACTTGAGGTTTTAAGCTACCAGAATCTCCATCCATCTAGCCATTTTGCTATAAAGGACATGATTCTTTATAAGGTACTAGAGTAGACTCTGATCAGTGAGGACTTGTGTGATGTATGCCCCCAGATAGTGCCTCAGTTTGTGGCAAACCCATACCAGAGCTAGGTAGAGCTTTTTGATATACTTGTACTTGATTTCATTATCCAACATTCTTTTTCTTAAGTAATATATGACATTCTCCTTGTGGGAGTCTGGGGCTTTTTGAGCTAGCATTGCCTCCATGACTTCATCAGTGACTTCCAAGCAGAGCAGTAAAGGTTGAACGGGCCTAGAAGGCTGTAGAATTGGTGGACTCAGAAGGTACTTCTTAATCTATTCAAAAGCCTTTTAACATTCCTCATTCCACTATTTGGAAGAGTTCTTTTTGAGTAAGTTGATTATCATTCCAAAAGTGTCTGCTAATTGATTGATGAACCAACTGATGTATTAAAGATAGCCCCAAAATCCTCTATTTTCCTTTTTAGTTTTAGGAGGTGGCATGTTGAGAATTGCTTTGGAGTTGACTATTGACTTCAATTCCTTTCTTACTTACCATGTAACTGAGGAACACTTTAGATGAGGCTCCAAATATACATTTAATGGGATTCAACTTGAGATTATACAATAACACCTTTGATGAACATGTCGTCAACATATACTTCTTCTTCTTTGTGCATTAAGTCATGGAAAACTATGGTAGCCATTCTTTGGTAAGTGGCTTCGGCATTTTTTAGTCCGATCAACATTACTATGTAATAATAGGTGCCCCATTCTGTGATAATGGCCGTATTTTCATTATCTAGAGGAAGAACCAAGATTTTGTTGTACCCTGCAGCTAGATTGGTTAAGAAAATCATCTCTGAACCAGCTAGTGTGTCAACCAGAAGGTCTATGTGGGGTAGTGGAAAATCATCTTTGGGGTATGCCTTATTTAGGTCTCGATCATCCATACACATTCTGACTTTTTTGTCTTTCTTCGGTATTAGGACAACATTTACTAACCAGGACGAATAATTGATTGGCTCGATGAAGTTGTGAGAGAGTTGCTTAGATACTTCTTCCTTGATTGGAATGGACCAAGATGGTTTCATGCACCTGAGCTTCTGTTTAATAGTCTTGCAATATGAAAATGTTAGAATCTTATGGATGATGATGCTTGGATCAAGTCCGGTCATGTCGTTGGGCTGCCAGGCAATGCCATCTTCAAACCTTCTAATTATTATCCTACTTATTTGAGCATACAAATGCAATGTGTGTGTTTTTAGGCATGTCACGTGTGCCAGTGTTTATGGGCTCTTCAACTACATTTTCATTTCATTTCATTTATTTTCTTTTTGATTGAGGTCATATTCATCAATTGGAACATCAAAAGAAAATAAACAAGAAAATTTGGAATTCTTATTGATAGAAATTGGAGATAGGTCCACGGTTACATTGAACTTATAGTTAAAACTAGATGGACCTATTACATCAGTATCCGACTTAGAGGAAGAAGATGACTTAGACTCAATACTTGACTCAGGCTCATACTCGGTCTCTAATTCAGACTTAATAACTTCGAAAGGCCTTTCATCATAGTGCCAGTTCTTCAACTATCCCTTGGCGGGCTTGATCAGAGTGAAGAGGTCAAATTTATCCTCTTTATTAGTAAGAACAACTATCTCGCCAAAGAGGTTTGCTTTTATGTTCTCTTCATAGTCTTGGTCTAGGAAGTATATAGGCTGGCAATCCTCAGTGGTCTGATTCACATCAGAGAACAACTCAAATCTAGGCATTCTAATACCAGTTATTGGGCAGATCCATGACTCAGATAAAGCACAGTGAAGAACTATCTCCCTTTCTTTGACATAGCACCCATTGAGGGTTCTAAAATATGGCCTTAGGGGATGGTCAGTTTCACCCCCTTCGTTAGCAATTAAGGCCTTTCTCTTGCCTGGGCTTTTACCTCTTTAATTTCTTCATCGGTGGGCTTGTGGCCTAGACCAAAAGGCGGGATGGATTTGGGGTATTCATCAATGGATTTCATACCTTGCTGGTTCTTCCCTAGGCCCATACCGAGAAATAGGCCATATTCATGAGGATTTTTCTGACAATGGGATTGCAATAGGGGTCAAAGTCAAGGATAATTATCTCTTTTTCTCCCCTAGCAACTTTAGTTAACTACACAAATGAGAAGCCGGATAATAGATATGCCAATAACTCAGGTTGGATTTCTAGAATTAGGACCGTGTTTGGGACTTTATATTTTTTAGACGTATCTACCTTAATGGTGACTATTCCATTTTTTAGCAGGACCTTAACCCTTTGGTGTAGGGTCGATGGCGCAACCTTGGCTTGATGTATCCAGAGCTTTTCTAAGAGTAAGTTAAAGCATGACGGTACATCAATGACTTGAAAAGGGACCTTAAAAGTGGTTGGGACCATGGTGACTATCAATGTTGCCACTCCGAGAACTTCTCTTTTAGAGTTATCATAGGCTCGTACAATCTGGTCAGAAGGGGTGAAATCAATAGTGCTTAACCCCAAATAGCTTGTAACTTTTAACGGGTATACATTGAGCGCAAACCTGTTGTCAACTAAGGTCATAGGGACAATCTTTTCCCCTGTGATGATAGAGATATATAGGGCATCATTGTGTGGTCCCTCAGGCAATATCTCACTGTTAGAGAAAGAGATTTATGTTCTCTTTGTAGAGCTTGTGATTGATGCAACCAGAGTTTTAGGAAATATATCAGGTGATGTCTGGCATTGGCTCAATGCCTTGTAAAGAGCTTGGCAGTAAGGATAAGAAGACATGAGCAAATTCCATATAGAGATGTTAGCTTAAGTCTTTTTAAGCTGTTTAAGTATGGGATCCTCTTCAGGTTCAGGAGTCCCTTTATTCTGGGCCGCATGTCAGTTTTTGGATGGAGGATCAGTCAGTGCTTGAGTCATTCTACCACTTTTGTTGATGGCATCTATTTCATCTCCTAAGTGCCTTAGGTCGATGATAACACAACAATAATCATTATGGGTTGACTTCTCCAAGAAGAGTCGACTAATCAGGAGTGAGCAATTTGGAGAGGACTCATTTAAGGAAGATCGACCCTCTTGAGTGTAGTGATAGTTGCTCAGGAGTACGACATCTATAATGAGGTGTGAGGAATCTCCCTTTTCAAATTCATTTAAGATTGTATTCACATTATGCTCTGGGAGGGGTTTTGTGCCAATGTTTACAGTTGGTAATAGGAGGTCATTGGCATCAATAAGATCTTATATTTTGTGTCTAAGGGCCTTGCAATCATCAGTTTTATGGCCTGGTCCTTGGTCATAGTTTCACCTTTCATTCATATTGAAATTCTTTGGTAAAGGATTAGGGATAGGCTTGGGCTATAATGCCTAGAATGCACCTTTCTCTAAACACTAATTAAGGAGAAAGCTCAATGTTAATCCCCTTAAGTTGGTAAATTCCCTTCTCTTGATCTGGATGGGCTTACGGGCTGAAATGGCATTGATCCCACCTTCTTTTTGAGTATTATTGGTTTTTCTTAAAACATAAGAATGAGGTCTGAGTTTCATACTTGATGAGGCTGGATTCAACTCCATCTTCCAGGTGGGTGCTAACATTCACAAGTGCTTTGCAATCAAGCAAGTAATGTGTTATAATTTTATCTCCATATAAAGGCAACAAGTTTTTGACAATGATGCCAATCTGTTCATATTCTGGTGGTTTGTTTACCATTTGGGAGGCTTTCCTCCTTCATAGTGATAAAAGCAAAAAAAATGTTTCTATTGGCAATTGCTTTGTTGTTTCAAGATCTCTTTTCTTAACATCATTTTCTTGATTATATGAATGCTGTTATACAAATTCAGTACAAATTGACTCCCAAGTTAGTTTCTTAGAGTTATCTAGTTGAATGAACCAACTCAGAGTTGCACCGGTGAGCGACTATTTGAAGAGCTGAGTAAGAAGCTAGCCTTCTAGGCCTAAGGGGAATAAAGTACCATCATAAATTCTTTGGTGAGTGTTGGGGTAGGAAGTACCATCAAATTTCTTAAAGTTTGGCATTTGGAACTTGGGTGGTAGCCTTGCATTAGGGAAGGGACTTAGGGCCTTCACATCTAGCACATTCTCTTTCTTTTTCAAGGCCTTCAAAGTTTTCTCTATCTCCTCATACTTTTCAACCATGATCTTGAGGAGCGGGTGATCTTTAACCCCCCTAATGAAAGGATCCATAGTAGGGGTAGTTGGGGTGCTGTTTCCATGGCTAGTTTATGAATTTAGAACAATGCTTCTTCAGTTGCAGGTTCCTTCCTTGAATTTGACAAGGTGGAAGTAGGATTTGCAGTTTGTAGTTCGAATTGGGCCAACATTGTTTGGACTTTTCCCATTATGGTCTGCTCCTCGTCTTACATCATAGCTGAGAGGGTCTCTTATTGAGTCTTCAGGGCCTCATCTTGTCTCCTCATAATCTCAGCAAGCATTCCAACAATGTTAGTGGGAGGAGTTGGTGGAGCAGCTGGAGTAGGTAGAGGTGGTACAAAGCCAATAGCATTAGCAGCAAGGTTGAGGGAAGTGTTGTCTCCAGTGTTGGACATGTTGACCTTTCAGGATAGGAAAAATAGGGTATGAACTTTATTTGAAAAGGCAAGGCCATTAGCAGGCAGGTAAGTAAAAAAAGAGGGTAAGTGTTTAGTTTTTTTAAGAATTGGCTGGAATAATTCACTTTGTCTAAGTCCAATTTTTGGATGTCATGATGTGTGCATGCATGTATGCATGAATGAAAAAGGTTTTATGATGACATATAATATTAGAGTCTTTTTAGGGTACAAGAGACCTAGGGTCAACTTTAATCATTACATGAGGGCTAGGTGGTTTAAAGGTTCCCCAGCGACTAGAGGTGTGATATACCTAATCATATGTGAACCAAAGAGGTTCACATGGGTCCAACGGTATGTGTGACCTCGTTATCCCAACCGAAAGGATCGGAGGATACATCTTAGAGTTGGATGATTCACTATCGGCAAAGTAGTGCCAAGGAGGAAAGCTTACTTGATGTTACTCTCTATCTGGATTTTCCTAATGTAAAGGAATATGTTAAGTGATGCATGAAACCTACTCTCACACATTTTAAGCCAAAAGGTGTTTTATCATAAAATAATCCACTTAAGTTTGATTCAGTTCCAAACATCCCTAGTGGAGTCACCAACTGTGAGGCCCCATTTGAGCGGCCCACGGGATTTCCTAGAGCACTGATATTTGGCAAATTACACATTTCCCCCCCAATTTTCTTAGTGATTTCTTGGTCTTTAAATTGAATTTGATGTGTTTGTTCTAGTGTTTTTAGTTATTTTTAAGCACTCAAATGAATTCCGGAGCTAGGAGGAACTATTTCAAATTTCAAGTTTGAAAGGCAAGGAAAATGCCCTAAAATGGATCGAAAAATCAAGTCCCAAGGCTGCCTCACTATCTAGCTTACGACCTGTGAGACAACTTATGAGAAATTATTGAGAAAAAGGGATCCAAAAGCTTCTCTTGGGTGGTGTCATGGCTCATGACAGAGCTTATAAGATAATGGCTCCCTTTGTTAATGAGAAATAGTAGATTCTCATGGGCAGTGTCATGGGCCGTGACAACGCCCGTGAGAGTTCACTGTCTATTCTGCAAAAATTTGATAGGTTTGAAATTATTTTAGTATTTTGAGTATAACTCAAGCTATAGAACTTCAATTGAGATGACTTAGGTACCGTTGGAAGGATAAGAAAGAGTTCTACAACTTTGAAGAAGACTATAAAGTCAAATTCTTTCATCTTCATATTCAAAATTAGTAAGAAAGTCAGATGTCTAATTCTTAGTACCAATCTAACTTATGTTGACGTGGCAAAAATTAGCCAATCCATGCTTGACACCTATCTAAATCCTAATGAGCCTTAAAAAACTATAAAAGGACATCATTTATATCAAAATTGGGGCTCTCTCTTAGGGTTTTGGGCAGCCAACCCCTAAATGGGTTAGAGAGAGAAAAGTGTAGAATTTCCATGGTGAAGATGAAAAAATTACAAACTTTGGAAGAGGAATGAAGATTGAGATGGGGATTTCTCACCATTCATTGAGTGTTTGAGTTTTCTCTACCATCTTTTGTATTTTGTTTTTTAATTTTGTGCTATGGATTAATTTTTTCATTAATCTAGATATTATGAACCCTAATTTTGATTGTATGAATTGAATATTTAGTTTTGCATCAATTTCATCTTTATATTGTCTTATTTTCATGATTTATGATTTTTATTCTAAATGTCAATTACCGATTTGTTAATTGGATATTGATTCTATATTAGATGAGTACAGATACTCTAAAATAGATTGATCACTCATGGAAGTAAGGAATTGATTAGGGTGCTAGAGATAGACCTACAATACTTCTTTGGATGTTACTCTCTTGAACTTAATGCTACTTCTATTTGATTATAGGTTGAGAAGAGATTACTCTATAATACTTAGTAAGTTAGGGGTTTAATCACTTGAGAAAGGTTTATATCCAATTTAGTGAGAGTCTAATTCAATTCATTATTAGAATGATTCATATCATTGTTCTTAACATATATGAGAGTTTATGGGGATTCAATATCGAGATGAGCTTCACCATTGATTTTCTTCCATCTATCCTTTATTGCTTTTAATTAGTTTAGCATAATTAACTTTAAATTTGGTTCAACTAGACAATAGTTTAAGTTTGAGCTAGTACTTGTGTCAATGTCTCTGTGGATCGACCTCATTATTGCTATACTATCTAAACGATAGGTGCACTTGCCTAGAGCCAGGGTAGAATTAGTAGCCGAGCATTATAAATTGTAAAACCCTTAGTGTTTCCTCTCGGTGCATTAAGCGCCTTTGAGTTTATGGCTTTAGGAAACCGACCATGAGGGGACAGATTGCGCATCTGTGAGGCCCTATTCAAGAGGCTAGTGGTATCTTCCTGTGCACCTTCGAGTTTATGGCTCAAAGAAACCAATCACGAGGGATCAAATTGTGTATGGCATCACGGATTATGACCGGGTCCCCCATTTATGTATCCAAATGTGTTCGTTAGCGTGCACATGGTTTGTCTAGTGTACAGAGTCACCGCCTAATCTTTAAGAAAATGGTTTTTCCTTAGGTGATGAAGAAACCTTTTGTAATACTATACCTAATTTGTTTGAAAAGGTTAGCCTTCGATCCAAAGGGGGTTCAGGGATTCGTTATCTGATAAAAACAATTTTTATGAAAAATAGTTTTAACCTTTTTTGTAACAACTTTTCGCTTAAAAAAATGATTTTGGTTAAAATCGAGTTTTTGTGTATGTATGACATATCACGTGATGCATAAACACTTAAGCATGACAAAAGTGATGCATGAACAAGCTATAATACAAATGACAAACCTTAAAGCTGTGAGCAGAAAGTAATTAGGGATCCTTCCTCTATCCCACTTTAGGTTCTAGGAAGGCACATGTCCCCAAAGAAAATAATAAATTAAATTGCAATTACAAAAAAGGAATTAAATAGGGGATCTCCCCTCCAGTCCACAGATCTGGGAGGCACACACTTTCCCCAATATAGATCCAAGAACAAACAATAATAATATGAAATAATTACATATACAATAGATTAAATAAAATAATAATGAATAAATAATGAATGAATTATAAAATGAGCAAATAATAATAAAAGAAAAACTAATTTTAGAGTTAAAGCCATGAAACGACTTTCATCGTATCCCTTTGAATAGGAATCAAACCCACGCCATTCTCCCTTCTCGCGAAAGGTAGGGTTGTTATGATAACAAGTGGGTGGTTTATAGGTTCAGTAGCAAACCAATTTTATTTAATAAAACAGTTAACCAAAAGGCTATTAACCAATTCAATTTGATTAATAAAATGAGATTTTGATTATGTGTTGTTGTTTGCCTATGTTCATTTTAGCACTTAGATAATTTGTTCTTATGAAAAAAGTATTTCAATAAAAACATACCTTAATTTAGATTAAAGGGCTTAAAACATATTTGTTTTGATAAAACATGCCTTAGTTTAGATTAAAAAGGCATAAATTAATTTGAAGTTTTAGAGGAAAAGGAGTATACTATACCTAATTTACCTTTTGCTTGTGGGGTTTTGGAATCGGTGGGTCGGAGGGTTTGATGAAACCGGAATGAGTCTTCATTGTGTTTGGAGAGCACATGTGTCTGTCTAAATTGGAATAAAAAGGATTGAACTCTTAAAATGATCAAAATCAGAATGTCTATTGAGAAATTATGGTGATTTGAATCGATTGAAGAGGAGTTGTAGTATTTTTGGAGTGTTTAGAAGTGTTTGAAGATCGGAAATTAGGTCTGTGTGTGTCTGAAATTTGGAAAAAAATTCTTGTCCAAAATGTTCAGAAAAGTTTGAATTTATAGGGATTCATGCCAGAAACTCTAGGGGGCATGCGCTTTGTGCAAAACGCATGCATTTGTGGCTAAACGCATGTGTTTGGCTGTAAACACGTGCGTTTGCTCATGGCACGTGCATTTTGTGGGCCTAGTTTTATGGTTCGGTTCAATATGCTTTGATTCAATTTTTTTAGGTTTTTTGGATCCGTTTGAATTCTGATTTTGACCCAGTTTGAACCGTTGGACTCGTATTGACGGGCCAAATTTAGTGGTAGAAAAATTATGGCTCACAAATACCTCCTTTAGGAATCTCATTTATAGAAATGTGACTGAGAAGTGTGAACACATTTAATGCGATAGTTGAGAATTTTACCTATAAGAAGGGCTTAAGAATTTTATTTGTACTCATAACTTCCATTTATCACTTCTACTCTCAAAGTATCTTCTTCTATCTGTCTTATTCGGAAAGAAGTCTTGGATGATACCGGGTGACACTTTCGAGGATGAGGAAGATTTATCAGAACACTTGAGTAAGTCTTTGGCGGGAGAGGAGATCCCAGCTTTTGACATTCCCCCATTCAGTGGGATTGTTGATGATCTGTAGTCCAGTTTTACTGTGAAGGAGTTACTTGTTGGCTTGCCTGATTCATCTATCAGCTTGCCTGATTCCGTCTCTATTTCATTACTAGAGTGGGACACTACCGTTCACTTGCTGATGGATTGACAAGAACCACATACACCTATAAATGCCGACCTTCTGGAGAATCATCAGGACCATGCGAGTTGGCACATCTTTCCTTTGGTATGTATATTCTTTCTTTTATTTCTTGTTCAACTTGAATTTTCCGTATTGATTTTTTTTTGTAACAAAAGAAAGTAGAGTTAGAAATGAATAAAAAAACACTGATATTGAATGCATGTCTATACAATGGTACTTTTATCCAGAGAGGAGGCAGATCGATGTTAGGTAGCGTGATAGCCTTCATACGCGGGCACGAGGGTGTAGCTCATCACATTTCTCCAGCTCACCTTTCTGGTTGGTTGAATTTTGATGTAGAGCAATCTCCTGATAGGAACTTGATTTTCATTTTCTCTGAGAGGTGGTGGTGGACCACTAACACATTACACTTGCCAATGGAGGAGATGACAATGACCCCCTTTGAGTAGTTTTGCTTGACATGTATACACTTAGAACGTAGGCCTATTATTTTTGATACATCGACACTGCCTGAGTATGATGTGGCTCATTTGTTTGGGGAGCCATTAGAGTGTAATTCTATTGGGCTGCTTTCTAGGATTGGCTTGCTAAACCTGTTATCACGGATGGACCTAGTGTAGTACTCTATTGACTAGTGTGCTAGAGTCATTCTGGTGATTATCTTATGCACTATCTTTTTGTATAATGAATATGGCTAGGTTAATCTGGGGATCTTGGCTTCATTAAAGGATTTGGACGAGCTCGGTGAGTATGACTAGGCTGGAGCTGCTCTGGTTATGGCATATAGAGGTATGGGCATTCTGTCTAGGCTCACTGGAGCTACCATCCATGCGACTGCTATTGTCTGGGAGGTCAGTATTATCCCTTTTATTCTTCAGATTGTCTTGATTTTTGGCATGCAACTAAATTGTTCTTTTGTCTTGCAGCTTTAGGCTTGTGCATCGAGACCAGCTTCCCTTTTGGTGGGGAGGATATGGTGCAAGGAGTTTTGGCTTCTGAACCATGATAATTTTACTTTTTCTGAGTATCGGAACATTTTGGCCATGTTGACTCGGGTACGTTTTGATAACTTCACCCATTTTTCCATATAAATTTTTGACACTACCTTTTATTTTTGGTGATTTTAGGTCATTTGGAGACCTTTTCATATGGTTCAGATGGATGGCGAGGATTACCACTCTGTAGGTGTCACCATTACTCAGAGGAAGATTCTGATTGGCTCTTCTGATCTGATGAAGTTCTTCCTTAGGGAGCATGTGATGGCTCAGTCCACTAAAGAGAGGCTGGTACTCATTGACCAGTCGGTAGAGATGAGAGAGCAGGTGTTGGATGCTTTTCAGGCTTACTAGAGAGTAGAGAGAGCTCAGAAGGACTATTTGCTTATGGTCGCCGCATATTCAGATTTCATTGTATCTCGTTTGATGGTTGGGACGCCCCCATCTTAGGCTGGTCAGGGTCAAGCTTAGAAAGTGGGAACTTCTACTGGTTTGAGGCAGAGGCCTGGTTGTGGGTGTAGTAGTCAGGGAACGAGCCACCATAGTGCTACTTCCTCAGGTATGAGTGCCTCCACATTGCCCATGCCATCTAGTTCTAGTTAGACCTAGCATCTGTTTCCTTAGATTACTAATCGGGTCATTTACGATGCTTTAGGTGCTAGTCGAGTTCATCATGTGGGCCATAAGTATATGCTAGGAGAGCCTCGGGTAGACTTCACTCATCTCCCTGATATAATGAGTTTTCTTTGAATCCCTTATCATTTTTATTTTATTTCTGTTAACAGCCTTTAACCTTTTGACTTGAT
Organism: Codiaeum variegatum; assembly: GCA_948294925.1. Lineage (NCBI taxonomy): Eukaryota > Viridiplantae > Streptophyta > Magnoliopsida > Malpighiales > Euphorbiaceae > Codiaeum > Codiaeum variegatum. The sequence continues at coordinate 2,530 of CAOJBK010642926.1, read as the reverse complement.
TTGCCTATTCTTTGCAGGGCCCAAGATTGATTCATGGTCAGGGTGTCGATACTCATTAGAGGATGGTATTCAGCTTTGGTACTACTCTCACGGAGTTGAGTATTCTGAGGAGCTAGTTGGAGTCGAGGTCCATCAAATCTCGCAGGGTGCAGACTGACCCTATGGAGGAAGAGGTCGAGGAGGAGGCTGAGGACGATGCATGATCTTATGCTTTGACTATATTTGGGCCCTAGTTGTAGGCTTTTGCAAAAATAATTTTTGTTTTGTATATTGAACTTTTGTTTAATTTTTATAAAAATACAGATAATTTTCATTTTCATTACGTGATTTTTTGATTTTTAGAGATGATTTTATTTGAAAAGTTTGATTGAAAAATATTTCGGGTTAAAAATCGAGTGAAAACAGAATTGAATCGGATCGGAATGAATCGTCTCGATGGGTTAGATCGGCGCATGACACATGGCAGCTAAACACGTGTGTTTTGGGATATACGCATATGTGTATGCTAAAATGTGTGTATTTTATTCTGGCTTGCACGTCCAATCTTCCGAACTCAATTTTTTACCTTGATTTATGTGCCACTAGAAATAGGAGTACGAAAATTGATTTTTAATTGAGAAAATCATTGAAGAATAAAAAAGTCAGTTCCTTTTTTTTGCCCACAACATGGAACCCTTTTCAACCATATGATGCATAACTGGTGTAAGAAACTGGACCGAGTGAGCAGAATCAACCTCGGAAAATATTGTATGGCTTCTCTCCCGACACTTAGGGGTGTCAAGATAGACTGGGAATTTTTTAATGGCAATATACACTTTTGGTATTTGGTAGATCACGTGTTTTGTTTTGGGGTGAGTATGGACGAAATGTGTCCGACCTTTGAGGAATTTTCAGTGGATGACTTGGCTGAGGTTGACCTTTGAGGAATTTTCAATGGACAACCTTTGAGGAATTTACAAATATATATACAACATACAAGCCCTGAGGCTGACCTGGCTATTCTAGTGGAAAAGGTAGGTTATTTCAATTCTTTTAAGAGGTTACTGGATTTGAGCACAGAGGCTGCTTCAGATATTGTGAAGGATGACTTGGTTGGCATGCCTACTTTGGCCAAGATGTTTTGGAAGGAATTAAAGAATGACTCCATTTAGATAGCCTTGAGATTGAAGGCTTATGCTTTTGTATTGACAATGGGTTACATCTTTGTGGGCCCGATTAGATGGGGAGATGAAATGGGGGCTGATCTAATACTCCAGATGGGTGACGGTAAGTCAATTGTGGGAATTATTTTGGCTGAGACCCTACTGAGCCTAGATTGCCATTGTAATTCAGGAAGACCTTAATTTATTAGTCTAATTCCGCTCCAAGTATGTAAACCCTTTTAATGCTTATCTGTCTTAGTATGTTTTGAGGCTTATCTTTGATTTTTGCTTTAGATCTGGCTGAGGGGCCATCTTTAGATTATTCATGGACCTGATAGACTGGACTACTTCGCAGCTTGGTATCGATCTCGAATGATTATCATTCGCTTTGACTCTGAGAGGGACTTGATCAGCTGGCTAATGGAACTGAATCCATCGAATTTGCTTTGGAAGCCTGACTAGTACACTATCAAATAGTTCATACCAAGGAGTCAGGGATACAAGCATGTTTATTTACTTAGTTTCAGGTATGTGTCTTGTATCAAGCTATTAGAGTCCTTCGTCAGATGGGGCATGATCAGGATGTGCCCCTAGATGGCCTATTGTTTGAGGCGACTATAGTGAATGATCGAGTAGCTAAAGTTGTTCTCTCTCATTGGATCAGAGATTTTTCAAGGGCAATGGTGTTTTTAAATGATGATTATGGCAAGCTGTCTGATTATAATATGTGGTGGATCGAAGCCTGTGTTCTGGTTGTATGCCCTAGAGCTTGTACTTTGAATATATATATTTGTAATCTTAATCCAACATTGGCATTTAATATATATGTTTTCTTTTAAATGGCTGCCTTCATTTTAGTGTTTAACGTATATATGTTCCATAAGTACTATGTAAGAGAATCCATTCTCAAAGAGTTTGGGAATATGGAGACAGATTCTTTTTGTCATAGACTTTAAAATAAGTTCACGGTCATAGGATTATTGGTAGGAACGTGATTAATCCAGAAAGATCGTCACCTCTATTGTCATCCATAACAAGTATGAGATACTTATTGGCATGGAGGTAGTAAGTTTCATACTACAAACATGTGATGTCATGACAACACGTGGACACTCATGAAATGAGTAAGTCGAATAGTGACATTAGCTAATAGACACATGGGTTTTAACCACTATTCAATGTCTGATCATCTAGATCATAATTGTGCATATAATCCTTAGACTTAAGGAGACATGTTGTCTAACATATTGGTGTTTATGGTTTGTTACTGCTTACATACTGATGCTAGTCTTGTATTGGTATATGGATTGTGATTGCCATAATCAGTGGTATGTTGGGATAAGTGTTTAGCTAAGAATGTATTCATTAACTTGGGTAACCAAGGAATG